>JAAVTI010000338.1:0-102383 GCA_011947335.1 Phytophthora constricta
ACGCAGCAGGACGGGGATTGGATGAAAGAAGAGTGGGATGTTTGTCTGGCTTCTTAGATCAGATCCTAAATGTCCAACTATATTTAGGACCGGATTTAGGAATGGACTCCGACTAGACGAAGATAGTTGGGGTGGCGATTTCAGGCCCACTATTCTTCTAACTTACTGCTCGTTCAGCAGTAGAAGATAGTCATTGATGCATGGTGAAGGTGCTGCGAATTGGGAATGCAGACCTGGATTCTCGCGGCAGTTCACAGCCAGGCGCAACATTCTAATTCCCACCAATGAAATCTCCTCACGCCCCTTCATCCACGAATCGCCTCGCCGCGGGTAGGGGCATTGAACCCCGACTTGGAACGGGCTCTATTTTTCCGGTCGTTTCCCGAGCCTGACGACGCGAACGAGCACACTTGAAATTCCCATACAAATCCCCAGTCTCCGCACCACTCGACCGAGTACAGTGCAGTCAGTTCCTTCCCGATGACGCTGCGCCATCTCCTGCTGCTGGCGCTGCTCCCGACCGCTCGGGCCGCCTCGTCCTGCTCGGACTGCAGCAGCCAGACCTGCATCCTCGACACTTCATCCACGTCCGTCACGGGCGGCGCGTCATCCGTCACGCTCTCCATGTGCAACTTCGACAGCAGCAGCAACGAGTCCTACGCCGTGAGCTTCGGCGTGTCCTCGCTGCCGTCCTGCGACCAGCGCAACGCGTCGCTGCCGCAGCTGCAGTCGCTCTCAGCGGCCGACGGCTGCGTCTGACGCCTGCTCCGTCACAGCCACGTTCAAAGCGGCCGTGGACTGGGCCATCGCTCTGCAAAATGACGGCGCGAGCAACACGCTGACGGCGCAATTGACAGCAGGAGGCAGCAGCGACGTCGTGACAGTCGCGACGTTTGAGACTATGGCGGCGGCGGTCGTGGATGGTGGCAGCAGCTCCGTGTCGGTCTGCGCCACGGGCGTCGCCGTGAGCGGCTCGAGGTTTTCAGGTGTGGACGAGTGCAACGTCGCTCAGGTCTGTCGCGGTGCGTCATCGGACACGACGTGCACGACGGAGCTCATGAGTGACGCGCTCCTGCAGGACGTGAGCTGCTCGGCTGAGTCGTGCTCCGGGACGGTGGCGCTCACCGAGTCGCTGCCGTGCGACGGCTCGACGGGAAGCTCGGCGCTCATTGTGGGCGTGACTGTCGGAGGCAGCACGCAGTCGAACTTTGCGAGTATTGGGAGCATGACGACACCCAACTTTACCGTTGCAGACGCCAGTGGACTGGACACGGGCAGCTCCGAGGTGGTGCTCAAGACGGACACGTTCTGCGCCTACTCGTCGATCTCGCTCAACGTGTCAAGTGACAGTGACAGTGACAGTGACGTGGATGTAAGCAGTGTGAACTCGACGGCGAACGGCACTGTGGTGGTGGAGCTGGCCTCCCCGTTGAGCAGCTCCTTGGCCGGGGAGGACCTCACGTTCTCGCTTTCGCAGTGTGGTGTATCAGCTACTGGTTCGTTCTCCGTTGGAGAAGGCAGCGACGACTCCAGCTCACTTTCCACAAGTTCGACGGACGGCTCAGAAGATGCTGAAGTGGCGACAGGCTCCTCGGGATCGGTATCGACCCAAGAAGAGAACTCATCCACAGGACTTTCACATAGCGTCGTTGTGGGCATCGTGATCGCCGTCGTGGCGATCGGCGGCTTCGCATTTGAGTGCGTGAATCACAAGAGTCGGCAAGCGATGCAGCCACAAGACTCGACAATCAGCAACATGGCGACGCCCATGTAAGACGTAACATGTGTGGCAACAAGATCGACCGACCAAGTGTCAGGCCAATGTAGGCATTTTAATAAAGAGGTTGTGACTTTGCGTATCTGCTACGTTCTGCTGTGCGTTGTGTCTTGTTCACTTTAGTTTGCGCGCCTCACGGATCTTTCTTGAGCGAACCATGGCCAGTTCCTTCTTCAGTGCGAAGCGCTTTGGTGCGGACAAGGAAGGACTTTCAAGTTGTGCCTCCAATTGCTGGATCAACGTCTCCAGCTTGGACAATTCTAACTCGACAGCAGTGTTTTCGGCTGGTAGAGCGACCGAGTCAATTGGTGCAACTGGTGCTGGTCTCTTGCCTTGCACAGCAACAGCACCCTGAGCTGCATACACGTTATTGTCAAGACTTCGCGAAGTTCCAGTTGCTGTCTGCTTTCCATGGTTTAAGGTTTTGGTTGTCTCCACTGCTGGATTATCTTGGCTGCTCTTGAAAGTGTAACGTAATGCCACTGGTGACGGTGGTGAAAGCACAGCGTTGGGCGGGAGCTTATTCTTTAGGTATGCCAGGATTTCGGCACTACCCTTGACGATCATGGCACCACGCACAGTTCGCTGCGGATTTCCGTTCATGTAAATGGCACGAAGGTTCGGGCACAGACCAAGCTCACAGGGCACCTTGGTCAAGTTGTTGTTCTCAAACGAAAGCGAAGCGATCTGAGGAGCATCGTAAATTCGTCCAAGTGAGCGCAACTTGTTAGCCGAGACACTGACCACGCTCACTTTTGCAAGTTGCGACCACGGAAAACGTTCGAGGGTCTCGATTTTGTTGAAAGCCAGGAGCAGGGTCTCCAATGACCGCAGTTGACATATCTCCAAGGGCATTGATGCAAGGCAATTGCTGCGCAGATCGAGTTCTTTAAGTGTATTTTCAAGCGCCGGTGAGTCTCCCAGGAACTCGCGTATGCTTTCTGCAAAGAGATGGTTCTTCCGAAGACGCAGGAGCTCGAGATGAGGCAGTGCTGCGATTGAAGGATGGAGAGACTCCAGCTCGTTGTCTTCAACGGTCAGGGTCTGCATCCATGAACAGGGCAAACGCAGCAGCAAAAAGGTTAAGTTGGTTCAAACCGTCAATGCAATATGAACGAGACAATCGACAAACCTTTAGAGCTAATAACTCGCCGATCGCAGCTGGAATTGAGCGCAATTGGTTTTAGAAAGGTTCAAGTGTACCATTGTCGCACCCAAGTTGAACTGGCCCTGGCCCACTAGGTCTGGTGGCAGACTTTCAAGAGATCTGCTCGTTAAGACCATAGTACCCGATGCTGCAGCCTCACGGAACAAGGCAGTATAATTTGGAGCGGGTGACTGAGCTTCGTCCGAGTTGTTACAATTTGTCTGGGTGCGTTCTCGCTCGAGCTGCAACTCGTCTCGTTCTTCTTCCAGCACATCGACACCCTCTGGTGGTGGTCCACGTGTGCGCAAATATTTCTTGAGTGCTTCGCATCCCGCACTGAGCACCGATCGGCGGATAGCTCGCAGCGGGTTACCATCAACGATAATGTGGTTCAGGTGTTTGAGATAGCCAAGCCCTGGCGGTAGGTCAGGTAGATCATTGTTGGACACATCCAACGTCTTGAGCCGAAACAGACACGCAACATTAGCTGGTAAACTTTCCAGCTTGTTGTCACGCATATCCAAGATCGTAACTGAGTCTTTAATGCGCAAGATTGAAGTCTCATCGATAGAGGAGAGAGTGTTGTATCCGAGGAAAACCTGGTCGAGTGCCGCACCCTCCGGTAACACCGGAAAAACAACGAGCTTGTTCTGCCGCAAATCCAGAAATTTGAGTCGTGATAACGGAGCTAACGCGTTGCTCGTGGTTTCCAAATGATTCTTCTTGAGATCTACGTTCTGCATGTTGCGGAGCTCCCAAATGATAATGGCAAAAGTGTCAGTTGATTCGTGTGCGCGATGAAGACATGCAGCTTGTGGAGATTGCCAATCTGCTCCGGTAGAGCTGTGAGCACATTCTCTTCAACGCGAAGAGCTTCAAGATTCTCCAGTTCTCCGATGGAATCGGGCAAGCAGCGAAGCTTATTCCCTGATAGCACCAGCTCTTTCAAGTTCACAAGAGCTCCAAAGCCTTCGGAGAGGTCTTGCTCTAATTGATTGCTGTAGCATCCCAAAACATGCAAAAGTTACTCAATGGATCATACCTTTAAATTGTGGTCGCGAGACTTACTGGCTCAGGTCGAGATAGGCAAGAGCTTGGAGGTCAAATAATCCCTCAGGAAGAGTTTGGAGAGCATTTTGACACAACTTGATGGACGTTACCGATGCCAGTCCTGCAATTTCATCGGAGATGCTTGGGATCGCGTTGTGGCTCAAGTCGATCTTGACTAAGTCGACGCATTCCCACTTCTTCTCGTCCTAAAATTCAGATATTAACACCATAGCTGTTCATGTTGGCACCAGAAAAAAACAGATATTTCAGCCTTGTGCTACCTTTTCCAAGTGCTCTTCAAGGTGATACACTTGAATGGGAAACTCGGTCAGATTTCGTGCTGGAAGACTCAAAACACCAGAGCGTCGAGCTTCCCGAAAAGCTCTTGCCGTTGGATCTCTCGCGGGAGCAAGCACGATGTCTTGCTGACGAAGTTGTCCTCGCATGGTTCTGAACTTTCAATTAATTCTGCTGCAAAATCTGCACGAAACGACACGACCGCTTGTGACGCTAAAGTTTGACCGAAGTCCCGTCAGGTTTTGTTATCTTCTCAGTCGGTGAACGGATGCTTGAGATATTCGGTCAGAAATACGTTTGCTGAAAAAACATAAATTCATTATCAACCGATGAACGGCGGATCTTTTTGTGCACATATTAACCCCTCGATATCCATCCTTCGATATCGATTTTCTGGCTCGAGTACGTTTGCTAAATACGTGCTGATAAACTCATGAAGTCAGAGCAAGTCATATCCGATACCACGAAAACATCGTTGCGCATTATCTCATATCAAGTGTCAACACGAAACTGTTAATGAATAATGCTAAGCATGTACGAGGTGGCTAACTATTCCACGGCACTATGTGAACAGGTTGATGTCAGCGCTCTGAGCTCTGTCCGAGTAGGAGAAATCTATCATTTACGGAGAGCGGTTCGTCGCCAGTACCGGAAAAACAAATCTGTGGTCGACGCTCTGCTGGGGCGCCAGATATCCCCTCTTTTTGACCTCAGTCAGATATACACTTTTACGATGCAGACCATGAACAGATTTTCTCGATTGAATCAACAGCGTATAGATCTCGTGCAGAACAACCACGAAGTGCAGTTAGAGAACGTTCGGTCCATTGCTCCCCGGCACAATGCTCACAGATGTGCGTGACCTCAGCGACATATCGCCCTTGGTCCTTGTTTGTTCTGACACCAGAACTCAGCCGACATGACTAACGGGGTGTTTGGGACGAACTCCATGCTGCCACGCCGTCCATGTGACGAGTTCTATTGTTGCTGTCACTGCATACCAAGCAAGCAACGCGACGTTGCTATGGTCAACGCAAAGGAAGACACCAAGGAGTCTCCTGTTCCTTGATTAAACGTTGACACAAAAGTTGCTGTTAGTGAACCCATCTGAGCACCGATGTAGCCATCTCGGTACTCGAAATACAAACTTTAGAGGTGCCAGATTTAGAACCGCTCATTCGCGACCATCCATCCACGACCACCATGGTCGCTGATCCCGTGGAGATTGTGTCGCCCGATGCTCATGACCCCGAAGCTTTGGAGACGCAGCAACGCTTTGTTGCGTTGGAATTTCCTGCTCGATATGGCTCCAAGGCGATGCGTCACTTGGCTACCAACCTACAACCACTGTCCGAAATGGGGTTTGGCCACCTTAAACGCCTGAAAAAACACTCGACACTCCCGCAGACGCTCGTGGCTTTGGTTAGTCCACAACCCGTCGAGAACGGAGAAATTCCGGCGCTTCCCAAGGAGATTCAGGACTTGGAATCGCTTTTTGACGCCAAAATCACGACTGCCGAAGCTCTAAAACTGCCTCCTCGAACTCGGGAATTGTTTGAGAAGCACACGAAGCAGTGGCCGTTGATCTTCCATTCCAGCGTGGAGGAGGCGGCCACGTTGCCGCCGATTGAAAAGGAGGAGAAGGAGCAGATGAAGAAGCATTTGGAGACTGCGGTGCAGAGTGGAGCGGATTTTACAGGACTGACAAAAAGTTTGAACTGTGCAAGAGGCTGTGTGGTCGTTGACCCTCAGGTTGATGAGATAGTGGCGACTTCAGAGATGACAGAAGAGCAGCAGATAAAATACAGATTCCAGACGATTTATCACCCGGTTATGGTGGCGATAGATGCAGTTGCCGAGCGTGACCGACGACGAGAAGCAGAGTTGACAACGGAAACGGGTCGAAAGAAGCAGAAGCTAACGGAGGATTCGAGCTCTTCCAAGGAAGAGCAGACTGAGTTAAAGCAGAACGAATCGTACCTGTGCACCGGATATGACGTGTATCTGGACCATGAACCATGCGTGATGTGCGCCATGGCACTTGTTCACAGTCGTGCTCGGCGTGTGGTGTTTGACCGAGCGAATCCAACGGATGGTGCACTGCAGAGCTTCTTTCGTCTGCACACCATCAAGTCACTAAACCACCACTACCGCGTCTTTCAATTGACGCTCTCCGACTCATGAAATGCGGTGGTGAAAGACGAAGAGTGGAGCAGGTACCTGTATTAAATACATGCGCGCCGTCGTGTAGAGCACACAGAAGAAAACCAGGCTGGAGAGAGTGATCTAACGAGGCTAACACGTGGGCCCGCGATAAACGGACTAGAGGTTTCGACTAGTTGAGTAAAGTTCTAAGACCCAAAATCTTTGGCCATGGCTTCAAGTCTTGGCACGAGTTCGTTGAAAGTGGGGCGCTGGTCCTGCTTTTGGTCCAGCACTCCTCAAGAAGGCGGGCAAGAGCTGTAGGCGTGCCATCGGGCACTGTCGGACGCAAATTTCCACCAGCTACACCGTTCATTATGTCGCTTGAGCCTAGATCCGGGTAGGGCTCGCCCCAGGCAAGCGCCTCCCACACGATGATGGAGAAACTATAGACGTCGCACGGGGTGCCGTACTTTTCACCTCGGAGCACCTCCGGTGCTACCCAGAGAGACTGCCACAAATGGACATGGTTTTGCCTACGTCGCGAAACTTTGATAATCCAAAGTCGCCGATCTTGGTCCGCATCCGGTCGTCTAGCAGAATGTTCTGGGACTTCAGGTCGCGGTGGATAACAATCGGGTTGTGGTTGTGCAGGTATGCCAGTCCTTTCGCCATGTCGAAAGCAACATTGTAAGCTAGACGAAGTTGGCGTCCTTGGTCTGGACGGGGCATTTTGTGATAGATGTCGAAGAAGCTGCCGTTTGATAGCAGTTCGGTAACAAGCAGCAGCGTCGGCGGCTTGGAGCAGGAACCCATGAACAAAACAATATTCGGGTGGTGCAGTCCTTTCATGATACTGCATTCCTTCTCGAATTCGATTAATGTGTTCTTGGGAACACCGCTCACATGCAGCTTCTTAATGGCAACTGGAGTACCAAAGTAGCTGCCCTTGTACACAATACCGAAGACGCCACGCCCAATTGCAGCATCCACGATCAAATCCTCCTCTCGAATTGACAGACCATCGTCGTCTGCTGGTCCGGCTGTTGCGCTCACGATTTTTCGGTCTGGGTAGATGATGTGGTCTTCCCACTTCTCGTCACCAACATGCTTGGACAGGATAGATTGCAGCGTCGAGATAATGATCGAGAAGGACGGTCTTGCATAAATTTCAGCACTCCAGCAACGCGTCATGAGACTGTACAGATCCTGCATGGCATCTCCTGGTGGCAACTCGAGCGCGTTGAAATCGGTAGGACGCTTGCCGGCTTGTACAACGAATGGAACAGCATCCACCGAGATGGAATTGTACGGGACCGATCTACTTAGTGCTTCGAAGATGATAACCCCGAAGCTGTACACGTCTGCCTTCTCTGTGTGCTCCTCGCCCTTGAAAACTTCAGGGGCAATCCAGACACTAGAACCAATAAACACACGAGGTACATTGGTGTCAGCGCCAGCATTTGTAGTGACCGGTACTCCAGTCTCGACTTGGTCTCCACGGAAGGCTTTGAGCTTGGATAGACCAAAGTCCGAGACCTTGCAGCGCCAGTCAGCATCAATAAGCAGGTTGACGCTCTTAAGATCACGGTGAAGAATGGGTGGCTTGCTTGAGTGAAGGAAGTGCATTCCACGGCTAGAGTCCACCATCATGCGCAGCAGAAGAGACCAGTCGACCTTGACTTCTTCACTGTGAATGACGCTGTAAACACTGCCTTTGGGACACAGCTCCATGACCAGTCCTACGAACTCCGGGTGCACCATGACACCCATGAACATGACGACATTTGGGTGACGGAGTTGCGCCATAACGCTTGCCTCGGATCCAAAGCTCGTGACAATCGATTTCGTGTCTCCTTGCAACGTGATCTTCTTCACAGCCACACGAGTCTCCTTCCACGTTGCTGCATACACACAGCCAAAGGTACCTTCGCCCAGTTCCTCTTTCACTAAAACGTCCTTCGGGTCAATGTGGCAGTTTGCACTGAGGATGCCACCGGCGTTGGCTCCATTGTCTGGTGATTGATCATTGGCACCGCCGCTAAACCAGCCTGTCATCTCCATCGTCATTTGCACCATAACATTTTCTTGAGCAAGACGCTCAGTAAGGACGAAGTCACGACGCTCTTCGTACTCCCAGTTCCACGATAAGAAGCAGAGTAAGATCGAATAGAGGATGATGGCAGCACTCACTGTCCCTGGAGCGCTCAGCTTCTCGCCCGATGTCGCGCTGGCAAACCGCACCCAAGCAAGGAACAGAAAGAAAATACTGGAGCATACGAGCACAGCGGAGGACTTCAGGAACGTCAATCCTGTTGAACTCGTAATGCCGAGCGAGAAGATGAACTGCACCCAAATGTTGCGCTCGCTCACCGTCGTTCCGGCAGCTGTAGTGTCTAACAGCGCGCTGATTTGCCCAACAAGACACACGAGAGCTAACCAATTCATGTGCGCCATGAAGTACCGCTGGAAAAAATTACGACCAAGCCCATTGCCGTGACAACACCAGGAAAGACCATGACAAGCGGTAGCTCTAACCACTTATTGTCACTACCATCGTTCGTCTTAAAGCTCACCTGCATGATCACCAGCAGCGGGATGAAGAATGCCGTAAAACCGGCACCGAACTTCAGTCGGGTCTGGTACTTGACGCATCGAGCCAACGTGAACCGTTGCTCCATGTCTGCATTGGAAAACTGGAGCGACATGAACGAGATGCCAATGTCTTCTTGGCGACTTGGTTGACCGTCGGGTTTGCTGACGCGAGGACGGAAAAAGTTAAGACGCAGGTCCTGCATGCTGGCGCCCATAATATGCAGCCGAGTGCCTTTATGTGGCGACGGCGACTGACTTCCACCGCCATTAGGTGTTTTTGGAGAGTGAGGCGTATTCGGAGGGTAGCCTTCGGTCTTTGGAGAGCTGCTGATGTGGTTGGTCCCGCTTCGTCCACTACTGCGCACCATCTCGATCGTCTTGCCTGAGGCATCCTTCGGAATTACTTTCGACATGGATATCCGGGTGGGCGTGTCGGTCATTCTCGAGTGACCAGTTTGGAAAAGCGGGAATGGAATCATCCCGCGTTGCGGCGGCGGTTGCGCCGCCTACTTTCAGCTCGCTTTTTTGGCCCTCCTGCTTTAGCTCTCTGCTGTGTCGCTGGTGCCGGATCGACAAGACCTTGTCCAAGTTGAATTGCTGGCTAGCAGTTTCTACTGCCCACTTTGTTGTGGCAGAAGCGAAACCACTTGCGGGAGTTGAGCTGCCGAGCAACTTGCAAACTGGGTAGTGTACATGCTGCTGGCATGTAGATATTCGCTAAGAATAGTGAAAGGCTTTGACTTGCTTCTCGTCCTCGCTGTCCTGCCTTGTTGTGCTGATCCCAGTGCATCTGCTTGAGGATTCAGGGTTGAAGCCATCATGATGTCAAGTGAGCTAGTGCATCGACGACAAACTGCAGGCTGTATGAGGGAACGAGGCTGTGGCCCTCCTCACTTTTCTTTGTATATTAGGGCTGAGGTGTCGAGGGTGTTGGGGCTTTCTTGGCCAATGTTTCGATAGGGTCGAGCGTGAAGTTGCCAAACGCTCCGCGGCGGAATTCCTGCAGAAGGAATTGAGCCGCCAAACGATTCTGCTCGTCTGGTTCTTTACCCAACGCACCGCAGCGCTTGTACACGAGTTGGAAGAGTTCACCGATATCGTCCGTCGGGCCAGGAAGCTTCAGCACGTCCACATATCGCGTGGACTTCATCTGGTTGAGCGTGAAGAGCATGTAGTCTGCAATCAACTCGGTGCCCACCACTTCGTCCTTGATGGCGCCCGTAAGTGCCAACCGCATTCCCGTCTCAGCAGACGGGATGTTGGGCAACATCACACCAGGCGTGTCCACAACATACACCGCGGGGTTATCGTTCACCTACAGCAAAAACAAAGTCACGTTTCAGTCCACAACCTCTCAATTCCTCCTAAACAAAATGTCTCCGCACCTTGATGATATCGTTCCGAACGGTGACGCCTGGCGTGGGGCCGACCGTAGCTCTTTTCCTCCCCTTGGACAACTTCTGAGAGTTCGACAAGCGTCGAAACTCATTAATCAACGACGACTTGCCGACATTTGGGATACCGACCACCATCACCATGGACCCTGCCGTGGTCTTGAACTGAGCTCCGCTGTGTTTGTTGCACCATTGCAAAATCGACTGCACCCTTTTGCCCTTGGTGACCGACGAGAAGAGACAGTCGACATTCCCCGTTTCCGCGCACTGACGCTCCACCCGTTGCTGCATATTCGAGTTGGCCAAGTCGTTCTTGTTAAAAACGATCAACCGGGGCTTGGACTTGCTGAACGCCTCCTCCAGAATGGGGTTCGCAGAGCTCCACGGGATGCGAGCGTCGCGAACTTCGATCAGCACGTCCACCGAGTCCATCTGAGCCACCATTTGACGCCTCGCCATTGCCATGTGACCGGGAAACCAATTCACCTTGGCCGGGTATAGGAACTTGGATCGGAACACACTCATAGCAATTGCTACGTCGGACGTGTAGAGTGGTCTCTGCTAAACGACACGATGTCCTCTCGTCCACGCGATTTTAATGTGATTTTTCACGAAAGTTAGGTTTAAAACGTCAAATATTACAAGAAGAATGAGCTCATGTGTTGAAGATGTCTGGGCTGGATGTGAAGGTAAATGGTTTGCCTACTGCGAAGAAAAGGTCTCCAGGCTCGATTTGTAGGTCATTAGGCGGATTGATGAAGACGCATGGGTGGGGCAGCACCACACCTCGCTCAGGTCGCCACAGACCAATGCAGGTGCAACTCGCCTGACAAGAAAAGTTGGACAGTTAGGTGAGACCGAAACAGAAATCGTTAAGGAAATTGAGAGATCGACAACCGAGTTGTACGAACCATGTCGAGGAACTTGCGAAAACACTCGCCGTATTTGCGAGTCACCAGTTCATCCGGTGCTTCCACCTGAAACAATCGTCTTTCCCTACGAGACAATCGAAAAAAGTTAGACAAAGTTCAACATGTCAATCCTCGAGAAGCGATCAGGACGTACTCGAGGTCGTTGATGCTACCGTTAATGAGGAGATGAAGGAATTGAGTAATCCACGGTTTCCGATAGCACTCGCTCATGAGTGAGTCGATCATTGAGTTCATGAACACACGTCCTGAAGCGATGAACTCCTCCAGAACGAAAGCTGCTTCTGTGTGGCCGTCATTTTCGTCCAGGGAGACCCAGAATGAGTCACGGCGTGAAACTGTAGAGATTGAACTGTCATGTCGTGGTGAGCGGTACGAAACACTACGGACAACGAGCGCTGGTAGTCCAAACGCGGAGCACGTTCGACGGTCGTTCGCAAGAGAACTCAAGAGCTTGACGTTTGAGGATTTATCCAGCTCCACCACAAGGTTGGGCATCCTTGTGCGCTGACTAATCTCCACGATATAACGCACGATTGTAATTGCGTCGGCGTCCACCATATTTGGATCAGAGTACTGTGCTTCGGAAGCCTGTGTGAGAATGAGAACAGAAATTGACGACCGAATGTTGGTCTTCTTCAGGTCACCGAAATTTACAGGCGAACCCTGTACGAAGTACACATCACAGAACCCACGAAGACGTTTAAACTCTCGCTCGTCAATGACTTCGGAGGCTAAAAAGACCACAGGCGGTGATATTGCGTTGTCATCAAGGAGAGGCGCTTCTCGAATGGTATTAATGAAGTGAAACGTGTCTGATGGAAAGCCGCACACCACGATGTGGTCGCTGATCTCTTCTGGAACTCCGAGAGAAGCAAACCGTTCGTATTCTGTCATCTGGTTGGGATGACGTTCCTCAGTTGAAACAGAGTAGTCAGTGCTTTCCATTTCAACCCCACCCATTGCTGCTTCCACATCGTAGTCCTCGGCGACAGTGTACATATTGATGATAGTCTTGCGGATTTGTTCGACATCGCCACCCAGTGAGGGCCTTATTTTCTTCATTTCCAGTAAGCTGTTACTGGACATTGGGTTCCCTTTGCGTCGTATCCCCTTGCGGTACGTCAAAATTTGCTCTGGTGGAATCTTCATGACACTCTCAACAGCGCTCAGCCCCTTGGCGATGGCGTAGACCTTGCAACAGAGATTTGGGTCAGCTGTGGCACCAAGCTTGAACTCCATGTCGATAAATCGCACGCCGTCCTCTGTTAGCATAGCAAGCGGAATGATCGACGCCTTATCGTACAGGAAACGTATGAGATCACCAAACGTAAGTCCGGAGAACGTTCGCGGGATATCGACAAGGAAGATACCGTGCATATAGCCATGGAGGTACTGTCGTTGCCACTGCAGAGAAGAGTGATGACTATCCAGATCCGAGTTACATTGGGCCAACAAATTGAGAAGTAGCGTGGGAAGTCCCATGACCTGGCAACTTCGACCAAGAATCGAGAATTTCAGCATTCCCACAACTACAACGTCACTCGCACCCATCTTAAGCAGCGTGGCGGCGTTCCGGGAGTTGATAATTTGCGCGTAGATTGGGCATGCAGGGTTTCCACGCCGCAACGCGATTGTAATAAGAGCACAGCACTGGTCGGCATGCTGCGGTCGTGGCGACTGCCGATTCACAAACACGTAGCACGCGCTAGCATCACTCAACACAGCGCGTGATAAATCCTCGTCGAGCATGGGTGAGCCAACGATATATTGCACCTTGCTTTCGTGAGCATGCAGTACCTTGTTGATTTCAGCCGACGGTGGGGAAGAATTCAAGATAACCACTCTCTCGTTCCAGTTAACGTTGCTGGGATGGAAAAATTCCCCAAAGAAAACTGAGAGCGTGTCAGCGTTTACATAGCCGGTAAGGATCACATGTGGGTGCAGCTTTGCCTCCGAGTAGGCCGATGAATAGTCCGTGTGAGATGAAATCGTATCCTGGATCCTGGTCAGTTGGATAGGCACGACAATAAAGGTAAACAGAATCACGAAGGCGACGATAAACTTTCCGCTAGTGGAAACGGGGAGATGTCACCGTAGCCCAGCGTCGAGATACTGACGACCACGAAGTATAGCAAATTTGGAAATGATAAATCCCAGCACTGGCACGTCTTTGGATCGCCGTCGCACGATACAAGGCAGGCTTCTGTGGCTTGCACTAAACCTGCCGTTGTAAACATGATTGACAAAATAGTGAGCAGTGCGGCCCAAGCTTGTTGCTGTAAGGACGACTTCGCAAACTGTACGAGTCGGAAAATACGAATGAAGCGCAGCGGACGTAGCATACGCGAAGACTGAGGTAGCATGCTGGAGCTGGTGATGCTGGGTGTAGAAGCTGTGATGAGGTCAAACCATGACGGCAACACCACCGCAAATTCCACCAGTGGAAAGAAGCTCAGAATGTACTCCAGTCGATCAAACGCCGCAAACACGCGCAGAAAATACCTGACGAAACAAAGTCAGTCAACGCACTGTCAAAGCCATTGCAGCTCAAAATTTTCACATACGGGCACTTACTCTGCAGTGAAAACCAAATTAAGACAGAAATCAACCTCTGCATATGTTGCAACACCACATCATTGCGTCAGTCCCCGTCGCTGATTGTACATTCAATCCAGCTTTTAGCCCAGAATATTCCGTCCGTACGTTGCATCCACGGGTCAAACTCGAGTCGGAGCCCCGTCCAGTTGAGACTGACGTGAAACAGCGCCTGGAATGTACTGAGTACCGCCATGGTGGCCCTGAAGATGCTGCCCGCCAGCGAGCTCGAGGTTCCGCTGCACCCACTCGCGCAGAGGCTCCCCGGCGATGCGCTTGACCAGGTACACGCGCGGCTTCTTCTTGGCCTTCGTCACGATCTGCTTGTTGCGGCTCGAAATGGCGTGGCGCAGGTGCTTCGGTACCTTCTTCTTGATCACGGGCGGCTCCATCCTGTCCCCCATTGCGAAAGTGTGCGTCCCTTCATGATACATCTCGATGGTCGTCAGTCCACTATGACAGATCCTAACGCCCACTCTGGCCAAGTATTCCGTCCGACCCCTCCCACTGTGCCTTTCTATTCCGTCCGACACTGTACGCTACATTTCCATACAAACACCAAGTCAATTTGGGAAAATGACGTCGCGCATCAGTCTTCGCGAGCGGATGCGTCCGCCGCCGTCCGCCGCCCCGCAGGCGTCCGCCATGGCGCGTACGCTGCGTCTGGCGCGTCACAGCGGTATGCTGAATCTGTCGTCGCGCGACTTGGACGCGTTCCCGGGCGTAGTTTTCCGTCTGGACGAGGAACTGGACGACGACGAGCGCCGTTGGGAATGCGTCGCTTTGGTCAAATTAGACCTGAGCTACAACGCAATTGGGACCATTCCGGACCAAATCAGGTCGCTCCAGTGCCTGCTGAGCTTCAAAATGCGCCACAACCAGCTGCAAGAGCTGCCCGCGAGCTTCTGGGGCCTCAAAACGCTCACGAGTCTCGACCTGAGCAAGTAAATGGGCGTGGAAATGGCGCATTTTTGAGCAGAATTGGTGCTAAAAAGATGATATTGTGTAGTAATGAGATAGTGGAATTGCCGGAGCAATTGGGCAGGTTAAGCGAGCTGCGGGAGCTGGGACTGGAAGGGAACAAGATTCAGAAGATGCCTGAGAGTGTGGGAGGGCTGCTCCATTTGGAGGTGCTGAGGCTGGAGAACAATCAGCTGACAGCTCTGCCGTCCACGATCGGTTGGTGTATTATTTTATTTTTTTATTTATTGGAGACGTTGGTGTTGATGCTGATTTTTTTTTTTTGGTAGGGAACCTTCGCCGGTTGAAAACGCTGTCGGTACATTCGAACCAGATTGCAGAGCTTCCGGCGTCTGTTGGAGAGTTGACGAGCTTGCAGACGCTGGATTTGAAAAAGAACAACCTGCGCTCTACGGGTGACGCTTTTGCAATGCTGACGTCGGTCAAGTATATTGATCTGCGGCAGAACAAGCTGGAGGTGTTCCCGACGCTGCCGGAGAACAACACGTGCTTGGACCAGCTCTTCCTAGGATTCAACTCGCTGAGTCATATTCCGGAGGACGCCGTTTTGGCTGTGAAGGAGTCTCTGACGGTGTTGGATGTGCGTGACAACAAACTGCAGCGTCTGTCGGAGAGATTCCCGCAGTTGTACCGACTGAAAACACTCGACCTCACCAACAACGATTTGCACGACCTGCCAGCGGGGCTGGGATATCTCAAGTTTCTCGACCATCTTCTTGTTGAGGGCAACCCGTTGCGTTCGATTCGTATGTCCATCATTGCTTCCGGGACCGAGCCACTGAAGAAATATTTGCGAACCCGCGGAAGCCCTCCGGAAGGCGTTGATGCCATGAAAGAAGAGATGGATGAGTTTACCCTGAGACAGAGGCAAATGCAGCAAGATGAGCTGATGGACGAGGGTCCCCCATCGGAAGATGAGTATCTGTTTCGAGATGCTGCCGCGTCAGGCAACTTGCAACTAGTGGACATGAAGCTTCATCAATTGCCGAGCCAACTTCACGGCGCAGGCAAGTACCGTTTAGGAGAAACACTACTTCAGTTGAACCTTTCAAAGAATCGGCTTCTGGAGCTCCCTACGGCAGTTGGCGAGCTCGCATCACTTCACACGCTTATCGCTGAGCAATGTGGGCTTAAATCGATCCATACTTCAATCGCGATGATCCCCCACCTGCAGCATTTGCGAGTGAGCAAAACTCACTAACTTCAGATGCTATCAATGAGATGCTCGCCATAGACAACGCCAAAGTCAACTCGTCGTTGAAAGAGCTGGATCTTCGCAACAATTTCCTGACCGACGTTCCACAGAACTTGCAAATACTGAAAACCGTCGATACCTTGCTACTCTCTTTAACCGCATTAAGGTGCTAGACGGGTTTCCGTGGTCTTCGATGCACCAGCTATCTGTGCTCAGCATTTCAGACAACCGCGTCAGTTTTAGTGCTTCTTGTTTGGGATGTATTGTACCAAGTTAACTGACCCTCAAGCCGTTGTATTTGCTTGTATGTAGCTTGAGTCGCTTGGAACCGTCTATCAAGTCCCGGAGTTGACGTCACTGTCCCTAGAAAACAACGAACTGCGCCAGGTAACAATTTATCTTTTGCTGGTTACGGGAGTGGGATCTACGACACAATTGCTGACACAACGTATGCTTTTTCTTACAGATTCCTGCGGAACTTTCGCTCTGTCAGAATCTTCGGGCACTTTACCTTGTTGGTAACCCGCAACGAGGTATTCGCACTCACATTCTTAACAGTGGCACCGAAGCTGTGCTGAAGTATCTCCGCAACAGATTGCCCCTGATGTCCTACCGCCCACCGTCAGTCAGAAAACACGGGGTCGCTCAGCAGCGTGCACAGCTCAAATACTGTTTCTCCATCAAGCCAGAATGGACAGAATGGTATGCACCAGCGAGAAATTGCGAAATCGATGGAATCAAAACGCCTTCGTGTGGACGCATCGACGTCGCCATTCAAGCCGTTGGGAATGAGCCCACGGCAGACCAACCCAACGAAAGAGTCCGCTGCGTCACCATTCTCGAGGCAGCCTGCACCTGAACCGCAGCCTGAGCCAGCAGCAACAACTATGGCTCCGCATAATGCTACGGATAAAATGCTCGAGGAGTTGAATGCGAAAATTGCCAAGTTGGAGCAGCAGTTGGACGACTTTGCCATCACAGCTGCCAAGCGCTTCGCATTGAAGAAGGAGTTGGCCATGACACGCTCACTGAGGATTCGCCACCTACGCTAAATCGGACAAAGCCGTAGTGACGCGAACGAAGTCATTGATCGCTCACGTTACAATTTTGATATCATTGCATCCCAGTTGATCGGACACGACACGAAACATTCAAGCACAATAGACCCATGTTTCCGATTTCAATTTAAGTGATTACCAGAAGAGGGTCTTTCGCTGCAACGAATACTTCTTGACATCGAATGAGAGCAATCTTAACTCGTTACAGACCTCCACGTTCAGTAATTATCCAGCTTTTGTGCGGTTGTGTTGAAGTATCGAGTTCGATCAAAACAAAAAGTGATAAGAAGGGGATAATTATAGTAGTTTCGCGCTGGGAATGATTCCTCGGCATCGAGTGACAACGTCTTTGTCTAAAGCTTGCTCTGCCGACTTCGATCATTATGTCCGATGCGAAGTCACCACCAACGTCTGAAAGCATCTCACCGACAAAACCAAAGTTGATGCCATTCACATCAGCTACGGACTCTACGTTGCATCGCCCTGTTTGGAGAAGCACTCGGGCCATCGAGCCATCGCCTAGGAGTCCCCGCAGAGTGAGTGTGCACTTCGACTGTCAACCCTTTCCGACTAATATTCAAAGCGATAATTATCTGTTCTCTTCACAGCCACCGTCTAGGTTCCGAGGACAGCTTCGTTATGACTTGCTAGGACCCTTATTAAGTCCTCAGGAACCAGTAATGCCAACCTCACCAGCTTTCGAAGGTGAAAGTCCACGTTCGGACAACCTAGAGAGCCCACCTAGTCCGACTCCAGACGCACAGAACACTGCTGACAAGTCAACTACAAAACCTGTGGACTCGAACTCTGCGGGTGCTGAAAAAGGTGGCAATGCACTTGCGAAGAGCACCTTGACAAATCTAGAGGACCTGCGATGGCTGGAGCATCAATGGCTAGACAGGCACGGCAAAAGCAGCAACCTCAAAGCAACTCGCGAGCAATTAGCGCTCATGCGTCGTTGGTTTGACTCGCTCGACACCGATGGATCCGGTGAGGTGGGTCTGGCAGAACTCGAAGATCCTCTCGTCTCTGTCGGTTTGGCAAGTAGTCGAGAAGACGTCCAGCAGCTGATTGAAGAGGTCGGTCCCAGTGGCTCTGGTGGTGTCACCTTTGACGCATTCTTGAATTTACTCTACCCGGAGCGACTCAAACGTGATCGGAGACCGAGCTTTCCAGTGCCTCTCCATACGCCCAAGCACGGGCCTCCTGAAAGACCTGAAACATCACCCAGACCGTCGAGTAGATCAAGTCCGAGATTGAGACAAAAGTCTGGGGCCAAAGTGAATGCCAACCCCGTTGCGCATTTATTCGAGGACCTGCAGGCAGGCAAGCTTGGTGACCTCGCCATCCCATTCCCTGTGCTGATCACTGCATATCGACGGCGCATGCTGCTAGCTGCACATATGGCTGAAGACCCATCGGCAAAGAGGTACGTCTTCCTGTGGTTTGTTGAGAAGTCTCTTGCAGAGCGTTATTGACTCGCTATCAAGAGTTGGGTCGTCTGTGTTGAAGGCACTGGAAGCAACAAGGCAGGAGACAGCAAAGACGTATGACTGGCGAAGGACACATTTTGACCTCCAGCTTCCAACATTATTTTGAACGTGGAGGAAATAATGTACCAGATCAAGAAAGAGAAGCAAGACTTCGACACCGACACAGCTCCGGTGTTGCGAGACCACTATTGACAGGCGGCACAGCACATATCAACAGTCGAATAGAAGCGATGAAGAAATAATTATAACACAACCGACACTCTCCTCGGCCCTCTTCTGAATCAATCTCGCCACTTTACAGATTCATTTGTCTCTCTCGCGCCCTGGCCGGTGCCGAGGGCAGCTCGACTCACAATGTCCTATGCCATCGCTTGAAGCGGTGTCGCTGTCCTCAGCGGGACCATGACCGCGAGAGGGACTTCCAGACCTAACTAAAGCCCAACTCCATCTACTCGTTTGATGCCCAAATCGCCATTCACAAGCAGCTTTGCTTTGCTACACGCCAGATGGGGAAACAGCCAGGTTTGTTGCACGCACGCCCACCCCGTCACTTCCCTCTGGCTTCCCGTGACCCAAGTTCGCCGACGGGGCCTCCCTTGGTGTTCCGCTTGCTCCTTCTGATAATTTCCTTCTCGCTATTTGCATTTGCGTTGTTGCTTGTTGTCACGCTGTCGATCTCGCTCATATAGGGGTGGGAAAAACTACTTGGCATTCACTGTACTCATCGGTGGAGTCTTCGAAGAACCACCAGTGCTTGTCACAGGTTTTTGCATTGATGCCTGCGAGGACTGCGAAGTCTGCGAGCCAGGAGCTGCATTACCAGGATGCTGGCCCGCTGCAGCACCGGGTTGACCGCCAGCCTGGCCGACGGCGCCTACTTTTGTGCGCTTGAACGCTGCAGCGTTTGCAGCCGCTGCCATCTGTTGCTGCGACTGCGACAGCGTCCGCTTTGCGCCTGTCAAATGAGAGGAGTCATTGCTTCCGTTCTTCATCGCGTCGCCGCCGTTAAGACCGGAGCTACCATCGCCCTGTAGGTCGTCAGAGCCAAGCAGAGACTGCGACAAATCCAAATTTAAGAAGTCTGATGACTCTCCCAGACTCATATCACCACTCATGCGTTGCTGCTGCTGCTGCTGTTGTTGCGGTTGCTGTTGACCAGCAGCTCCATTTCCTGCACCAGAACGCTGAGCTTGGGCTTGGGCTTGGGCTTGGGCGCGAGCTTGGGCTTGAGCTTGGGCCTGCGCTTGCTGCTGCTGCATGTAATTTGGGTTCTGTCGCTGCTGCATTTGCTGCTGCATCTGCATGGCGTTTGACTGCTGTTGCTGCTGCATCTGCCGCATTGAATTCTGGCGCTGAAGTGCCTGGCTGTGCTGGTACTGTTGCTGCTGCTGCAAAGAGTTTTGCCGCTGCATCTGTGCTTGCTGCTGCGCCTGTTGCATTTGAAGCTGTCGCCGCTGCAACTGAGCCTCCTGAAACTGTTGCAACTGCTGAGGAGTAAGTTGCTGCCGCATCTGTGGATTCTGCTGCATTTGCATTTGCAAATGCTGCTGCTGCATCAACTGCTGCTGGGTCATCCGGTTTCCATAGGGCATGTTGCCTACCACGTGGCCTTGAGGGCCCATGCTACCTGCTGCCGGATTCATCGCCATGTTGGGAGGGGCATTCCCCGCCATCATTGCCGCATTACCACCAGCTCCACCAGCATTTCCGGGTATTACGCCAGCTCCTCCTGCCCCTGCCCGAGGGTTGCCTCCAGCTTTGTGCTGTGCACGAGCACCCATAGTCACAGCGAGATGTTGCAAGCGCGTCTTCAACGACGAAAAGTCTCCGTACTCGTCGCGGTTCTTGGCTGTTCGATACAGTGAGTCCTCTAATCGACGAGCCATATCCGGCAACCGTCGAATCCACTCAGCCGGCGCATCCGGTTTTCGCTGCTGCAACAAACTAACACTGTAAACCAGAACAAGTCAGTCACCATATCATCGCCATTGCGTGCAGGTTCACATGACAATCGCAGAACGTACATTTTTCCAATCATCTTGCGACGCAGAGGGAGGTCATTCTCGGACTGCCAAGCAGTCTGGCTGTCGGCAGGGTTGCTGCCACCAGGCGTCCGTCCGGCCGCAGCGCGCTGCTGAGCTTGCTGCTGCGCCATCTGAGCCGCACGCATCCGCGCTGCATTCATCATGCTCGCCTGCTGCGCGTTCTGCTGAGGACCGCCCATCATCATGTTCGGGTTGCCGTACTGCGCGTACGCCGCATTGCCAGCAGCGCCACGAGCCATGCCTGGGCCCCCACGCTGCTGCATATACGCAGCATTTGCGCCCATCATGTTTTGCTGGTTGGCACTCTGACTCATCGAGATTCGTAGCACTTCCATCGGCGGCGGGATCAAGTCCGGGTGCTGCATCATCATGGCCTTCACTCGCGCAAACTCCTCGTCGTACGACGACGTGGGCTGTCTGTACGCCTGAGTCTGCGGTCCTCCCATGTACTGCCCGGCAGCGCTCGTGGTTGGCGCCCCACTGACCCCAGCCATCTGCCCCGCGTGCATTTGTTGGTAGCTCTGGCCAGCAAACTGCTGCGGCTGTCCGTTTTGCTGGTTCATCATCATCTGATTCGCGTACTGCTGTCTCTGCTGCATCTGCATCTGCTGCTGCTGTTGCTGCTGGTTGCCAATGTGCGGCCGCGCCGATGACGTCGTGGACGGCGCCGACGTCACGGCTCCACTGCTGCTGCTGCTCGCGTTGGTCGTCGCCGAGCTGGCGGCCGTCGACGCGCCGTTGCTGGTCGTCGGGTGACTCGCCGGCGAGGGCTTCGTGGCTGTTGCCGACGACTTGGACGACGACGAGCTGGTCGTCTCCGCCTTGACGGTCGACGTAGCTCCCGCTGTGCTGTTTGTGGCGGAAGTTGTATGGGATGTGGCAGCTGCTGACGTCGGCGCGTCACTGCTTTCCTTCTTCAGCTTATGGTCCTCACTTTTGACGCCCAGTTTGCTCTTGTCGGAGGACGCCTCGGTGGTCACATTGGAGGACACAGGCCCTGAAGTGGACGTCGCCGCAGCCCCCGACGTGTCCAGCTCCGAGCCGAAGTAAGCGCTCTGGTCGGTGGCAGGAGCCGACCCGCACTTGTGACGGTAGCCACGCCTGAAGTAGCAGCAGCTGAAGTACCGCTGGGCTTGGCGCCCTGGGCGCTGCTGCTGGGCGAGGGCTTGGGCGAGTCGCCGAAGCTGAAGTCGGCGTCGCCCGCACTGGGCATGGCCGCAAATGGGTCGTCCCCTAAACTCTGCACGCCCGTGGGAGTCCCGACGCTGAAGGGCAGCGCGCCGCCGTTCGGGGAGTTGCCCATGGGCGTGGAATTGGTCCACGAGCCCAGGGAGCCCAAGTCCAGCAGGTCTCCGCCGGCGAAGTCGAAGCCGAACGAATCCATGGGGCGGGGCGAGGGTTAAATA
Source organism: Phytophthora constricta (assembly GCA_011947335.1). Taxonomy (NCBI): domain Eukaryota; phylum Oomycota; class Peronosporomycetes; order Peronosporales; family Peronosporaceae; genus Phytophthora; species Phytophthora constricta. The sequence goes on from JAAVTI010000338.1 coordinate 22,108, forward strand.
CGAGCACAAAAGACGACAGGACGCTGAGAAGAGGGTGGGCTGGCTACAGCAAGACAGACACAGAACGAGAGAGAGAGCGTTGGAGTTAGAGCGACAGGGGAGCAACCAGCGTCTTCGTGGCTTCTCATCTTGGTGTTTACCTGGCGTCGCTTTCCGAGGTTTTATTGGATCCACACGCACGCGGTTTGTGTTTGTAGTCGACGGCCACTCGGATTGAATGTTGCGCTTAGGTTGGGCCTGGCTCGCTTCCTTCCAGCGTGGAGGTTATTGAGGCGTGGCCGGCCACTGCAAGTCCCCCGCAGTTCAAAAACTGAGGTTTTGGAGAAAAAGCGAAAATAACCCCACGGCGAGCGCGCGCGAGAGGCGGCTGTTGCAAATCCAGGGGTTGCAAAATGCGGGGGTTAGACAGATGAAATGTATGTGGAGAGGGTCACAAATGGTGGCAATTGCGAGGCGCGGTGTTTCTCTGCTCTGGCTTTTTTCGCAATAAAACCTCAAAAGCGAGGTGAAATGCCTCGCCAAGCAGAGGCGGCGACACTTCTGGTGAGATGACTGCAACGGCCAGCTGGCCGATCGAGCGATCGCGTTTGCGGGTGAAAATGCTCGATGGAGATTGAGGAGACCGAGCGTGTCGGCGAGCTGTTTAAGCGGCCGAGTGTCGGGGGTGCAAGATCGCCTCAACAAACTACAGGTGCATCCTCCCATCAGTCCGTCGAGCGCTGTGATTGGTGGAGCCCGCACCTTTTTCTGCGACGCGCTGCTACGGCAACACAACCTGTAGCGATTAGTGTACATTCAGGGGCTCCAAACAGACCGTCCAGCTTGACCGACACACTACTTCAACCCGAAGCTGCAGACTCCGGGCTCGAGTGGTCGCTGCAGCATGACGAGCTTCCTGCGCCGCGGTTTACTTCTCCAAGTGCAATATACGCGCGCACTTTAAGGACGCTATTTGTTGAGAGAAGACATCATGTGTTCTTTTCCGGCTCGGGTTTGGCACCGTAGCTCGCCACAGATAAAGTGTAAACCCCTTTAGACAAGAATATTTTCTCGCTTAGGAAGTCTGTGTACATTATGGAGGTCCGCGCATCAAGTCTGCCAGTCGGAGCTGCCACAGCCACGCTAAAAGCAGCTCAACGCTGTACTGGTATCGGTATTGCGCGTTGGTGCTTCGGCGCGTTGTAGGTTGTAACCTAAAGGGATAGGTCTGCTTATACCGAGTGGGACTTTCACGCTTTCGGTGGCAGCAGCACATTCCGCTCGGCCAACCAACAGTTGCAAGACAACAATCGACTCGACTGAAATGGCGGTGGGCAAGGCGCAGGCGGCCACGCGCAGCTCGCGCGCCGTCCAGGAGCGGCAGTTAGCGCTGGTAGAGGACGCGGGGCGTGACCTGCAGAGCGTCGGTGGGCGCGACCTGCAGGTGGACGATGACTGGGAGGACAAGCTCAACCTGCAGGTCAAGATCATGTACGTTCGGCACTCAGCTGCTGTTGTTTTCTCCAACGCAACTGATCACTTTGGAGGTTGCAGGAATGTGGTGGGAACGGTGGACCTGAAGACGCCATTGGACCTGAAGACCATCGCGCTGCACGCACGAAACGCTGAGTACAACCCCAAGGTGAGATGGACAAAAACTCGTTTTTGCAGTCGTGGAGGAGGAACAAACCTGATCTAACCGGATGGATGCATGGTGTGGGGATCGCTTGCAGCGTTTTTCGGCGGTGATTATGCGACTGCGAGACCCCAAGACCACAGCGCTGATCTTTGGCTCGGGAAAGGTATTTGGATTTTCATTTTTGCTTGTGCAGTTTCAGCATTTTGCAAGTTACCTAAAGTGTCGACGATGTTTACCTTGTGCCTGAACAGATCGTGATTACAGGTGGCACCAGCGAGGATAGCTGCCGGTTAGCAGCTCGCAAGTTCACGCGCGTAATACAGGTTCGTCGCAGTTGCTAGCTGGCACATTTGAAGTTTTAGCGAAAGCGTGTGAAACCAAGCCTTGCATGTTTTGCTGCTTAGAAACTCAACTTCCCAGCCAGATTCTCCGAGTTCAAAGTGCGTAATGTGATGGGCACGTGCGATATCCGCTTCCCCATTCGCCTGGAAGGACTGCTGAACGACCACGCGCGTTTTTCCAGTGTACGTCGTCCCACTTTTATCGGTTTAACTGAGACGAGGCCTCATGACCTTACTGCCATTATTGTTGAATCAATCAATAGTACGAGCCAGAGCTGTTCCCTGGACTCATCTACAAGCTCGTCGAGCCCAAGCTTACGCTGCTGATCTTCGTGTCAGGGAAGATTGTTTTGTGCGGGGCGCGAGACTCAGACCACCTGCACCAGGCCATCGACAAGATGTACCCTGTGCTGCTGCAGTACCGCAAAATGACCGCGCCGCCGTCGCTGGTCACAGGCAAGCCTGGGTATGAGGAGAGCGAGGACCTCGAGCGGCTCGAGCCAAGTGCCAACGTTTAAAAGAAGAAAAGAGGCAGTACTAGCGTGCATTGCTGTGTGTATCTAACTAAAATAAAAAGAAGCACAACAACAAAAAGTGGTGAATACACTCGTGTCCTCAATGTAAGCTCAGAGTAAGCTTCATCAGCTTGCTTGTTTGCGTCTATGAAAAGCCTAGTTCCAACTTATTCGGTCTTCGGATTTTTCTTGTGCTTCTTCCGTTGCTTCTTGCCGTCGTGTGCCTTGGCAGCATTTCCGTCCTGTATCTTCTTCGAGGCAGGAGCAAGCTGGGACTCATCGGTTTGACTCTCGGGCCCTGTGCTCTTTTGTGCTTCGCGTGCTTCATCTGGTTCAAGCGATTCGCCTTCTTGAGATCGTATCCCGAGACTGTGTTGATGCGATGCCGCATCGGTGGGGCCTTCAAGAGCTCCTTGCGCTTTGATACACTGTCAGCGAGAAGAAAGATTAGTAAGTTGTTGTCAGCAAATGAATCAACAGTGTGTTCGTGCATACCTAGCCTTCTTTAGCGAGAGCATCCAGTCAGGGACCTCGCAACCCGAAATCTTCATCACATTGGCAATCGTACGCAAGTACACCATATCGTCCTCTGTGAAGAAGGTGACGGCCTCACCCTTACGTCCATTTCGACCCGTACGACCAATGCGATGTATATAGCTCACAGCGCTCTGTCAACAACAAAAAGCGAAATAACGTAAGCCCTTCAGTCTGGACGACAGCAAATCCAGAAAGAAATCATACCTGCGGGAAGTCGTAGTTGATCACCATGTTCACAGCCTTGAAATCCATACCACGGCTCATGAGGTCCGTGCAAATAAGAACCCAAACTTCTCCAGTGCGGAAACGGCGAATTGTGTAATCGCGCTGCTCCTTCGTGCGGTCGGCGTGAACAGCACCAATGTTCACTCCGTCGTAAAGCAACTCATGGTACAGTTCGTTGGCTCGCTCTTTATTTTGTACAAACAGCAGTGCCGGGAGCTGGAGTCCATTGTGAAGCAGCTGCTTCATCGCGACAAGTTTGCCTTCTTCCTTGCCCACGAACACGAGCTTTTGGTCGATGGTGGCAGCACCAGCATTCTTCGTGCCCACGGCCACTCTAACAGGGTCGCGTAGCACAGTCTGAGCAAGCTCTTCCACTCCCTCAAGCATCGTAGCACTGAACAAGGCTCGCTGGACCTTAGCATGGGTGCAAGCGGCGAAAATCTCATCCACCTGCTCTACGAACCCCAACTCCAGCAGTCGGTCTGCTTCATCAAGGCAAACCATCTCCACTGTCGACAAATCAACCTTCGATTCCTTAATCAAATGCACGAGCCGCAATGGCGTCGCAATCAAAACGTCGTGGTTCACTGCCAATTTGCTCTTGGTCTGAGAAGCGATGGTAGCAGCTGTAGCTTTGGACAGCAGCGTGATATGAAGCTTTTTGCCAGTAGCGAGGCGAGTGAACTCGGCACTAATTTGAACCGCCAGATCACGAGTAGGCGCCAGAACAATCGAGCGAATGCCACTGCTCGTTCCACTACCAGCAGACAGGTTAGCCAGGATTGGAATCGCGAAAGCTGCAGTTTTACCGGAGCCTGTAGGCGCCGTCGCCAGCACATCGCGCCTGAGAAGCAAGCTTGGAATTGATTGCATCTGCACAGACGTAGGCTCCTTGTACTCTGAGCGCTCAATATTTTGCAGCAGCACGCTCTTCATCTGCTGCGCACTGGGGCTAGAGTCCATACGCATATCTGCGAATGAAGTGATCGGCGCAGGCACACTCACGCCATCCACACGAATGCCAAGTTGGCGCCGAAGCAGCTTTACACTCTCTCTGCAGAAAATATACAAGTAGAGTGAGCACACGACAGCGAAAACCACTACACAAGAAATACGTACTGTTCGACAGCAGCAGCGTTTGCCTTGTCAGCCTTCTTGGCAGTCTCCTTCTTCGTCTTCTTCTTGCTTTCAGTCTCTTCGTCCTCCTCCTCAGTGTTGGTCTTGAACAGACTCACCTCCTCTTCCTCTTCCTCACTCTCACTTTCACTCTCCCCCTCTTCCGATTGCTGCGACACTGGCTCACTCCCCATCGACTCGGTGCGTGAACGGCGACGCGCTCGCTTCTGCTTGCGCTTGGTGGTCTTGGTCTTTGGAGCCAGCAGCTGCGACGCCTGCAGGCGCGCCTCGTCCTCCAGGCGCTGCTCCTCCAAGGCGCCCTCGCTCAGCTTGCGTTTGCGCCGAGGTTTGCTGCCCTGGGACTTGCGGGGCTTGCTCTTGGACTCGTTGCCGGCCCAGTCGGGCACCATGTCCACGCTGATCTTGCGGGGCTTCGGGGCCTTCTCCTTGGGCTTGGGGCCGCATCGAAGCCGAAAAGTCCAACTCATCCACCTCTTCCACCTTCTTGGTCTTGTTCTCGGCTGCAAGGCACAGTAACGAATTGCATTAAGACAAGAGAAGTAAAAATGGGAGTTAGGTCAGTTTAAGTTTATGAGCATCTCGCGGAGGCTACAGAGGGCCGATGACAGTGCAATTGGAGCGAGGAGAGAGCGCGTACACTGGGCGAGCTGCTTGAACTGCTTCTTGTCCTTCTGGAAGCGCGTACCACTGAACTTGGCGCCCTGCGTGAGCGCACCGAAGAAGGTGCTCGACATTCTTGCGATTTGAATTGATTGTCGTTTGGCGTCCAGCCAAACTGGTTAACTGGTATATGGAATAAGTATGCATGTTGCGAGGTTCAAGATGTTGAAGTGAGCTACTGGGCATGTATAGTAAGTTAGCGATGCTAGCGAGTTAAATTGGGTCGTATTGGACTGGTTTTATGGGAGCGGTGTATCTGTGCTGGTTTCGGCTGTAGAACTTGGCTCCAGGACTGCTAATTGCTCCAAGGACGACCTGGCATCCGACCAGTGGTCGTTCGAGCCGAGGTGGACGGTGATCTTGGTGCAGTGCTTGTTGAGAGCGTCGGCGTCCACGTACTCGTAGTGGAGGCTTTTCAGTCCGTTTTTCTTCCACGTGCGATGGTGCTCCTTCAGCAACTTGTGCTTCACGGTGCATTTCCACTTGCTCGTGCGCACCACCGCCAATTTGTCTTCTAAGCTCAACTCTTCGAGGTCTCGGATGGTGCCACTGCATGTAGCATACGTCACACCAACCATTAGTATGTGCTAGGCAAGCTCAAGTTAAATCAGCAGCTTCGGAGAAGTCCTGACCTTGGTGGCGCCTGAATGTTGAGCTTTTTGCGCACGACGCGGCTGTAAAGCTCGTTGTCCTCTCCACCCCAGCCCCAAAAGGTGTTGGGGAATCCGTTGACCTTGATGAAGTGCTGGCGTGTGAAGGCGACAATGCCGCCGAAATAGTTGGAGCTTTCGTTGTAGCGGTCCCAGACTCGAGCAATGTGCATCGGTCCAAGACGCGGCATCTGTGCGTAGAACTCGCCCAGGTCATCCTGACACCACCAACAACAAAAACAAACTCTGTCAGTTAATGTTTTCTAGTTATTGTCTCGACGTAGCAGCTCCGCACCCCTGGCAGCAGGTCCACATCGTGGAAAATAAACACGTCGTAGTCGTCCCGAGCCATGTCAAACCCTGCGTTTAGCAGCTTGCCGCGGTTGAATTTGCGGCCGTCGAGCGACTGCTCCAGGATGAAGAGGTGGAAAGTTGCGTTGGCACAGTGTCGCTTGAGGAACTCGGTCATGAACGGCACAAATTCCTCCAATTGGGATTGTCGCTTTTGCGCCGGGTGATTGTCGCGGAACGGCACGAGCACAGCCACTCGCGTCGTGTCCTGCATTGCAGCGACAGCGGACGCTTCCGGCGGGTCCGTCTTTCTACTCCCGTAGCATTGGTCTCCGGGAAGGAGCTCGCTGTGGTTCCACTCACGCGCTGCTTTTTGCTGGCATCAGTCTCGGCTGCAACGGGCCGTTTGGTCCCCATTGTAGCGGGGTGAACTGAAAAAACTGGTGAGATGTCTCTAGGAGACAGAGCTTAAACCATATTATGGTTGGATACGCACAAGGCGCAATCCCGTCCTTGTCGAGGGAGATGCTAACCGTCTCTCGGCTCAACGAACACAGAGGCGATTGAGCTCCACGTCGTGACATAAGTGCTTGCACGCTTGGTCAGCACTTCCAAACCACTCGGATAACTATATTTGAATTTTGTATGTGGCAATGCGCGGATGATTCATGACCTCTATCAATATATAAATTGCGATACTAAGTGTGATGTGGCATTGAGAGCAACTTTCCGGTGGTCGAGTAGCACTGCAACTATTAAAGGACACTGTCTGCTCGAACTCACTGCTCGTGATACCTGTGATCTGCGTGAACTGCGACTCCGGAACGCTATTTTTCACCAGCAGTTTGCCCACGCGTCTCCAATAGTTCGGGTCCGTCTCGCTCATGCGTCTCAGCACATCAGCAACAGCCTGTTGCGTCTCTACGGGCACTTCGCCATCAACGAGAAGCTTGATGAGGTTGTCCAGCATATCCAGTGCTTGGACGATGCGCCCCGCAGTTCCTGGTGCATCCTTCAACTGCAGTGCTGTTAATACCTTCAGTGCAGCTGGAGTGTCTTCATCGTCAAAGCCAGTCACGCTCTTGTTCAGGGCGGACACAGCCTTGATGCCCAGCACGTCCACCAGCAATTCCGGTGTGTGCAGTAGTCTCTGTGTGAATGGAGGTATACCTCTCGGTAGATCACAAGCTGAATTAATGGTGATGGAAGCATTCTTCCGAACGGAAGCGCTCGTATGCGTCAGGCATTGCGCTAGCGGCTCGATACCAAACTCGATCACACGTGACTTGGCGTCTTCGGATGTTGACAGCGCCATGACCGCAGAGACGATGCACCGCGTGAGTTCGTCGCACTTTGGAGGCGGCTCGCAGCGCACCTGTCCAAGAAGAACCTTAAAGAGCGCTTTTAGGCAGATTTCGACACCGTCGAGCTGGATGGCCTCTCGCTTGGCTTGGTCGTACGCGGACAAATTCGTTATCGCCATCGCCAAGTGCGTCAGCGTATCAGCAGGACACAATCGTGGCTTTTTTAGCAGTGACAACACGGGCGCGATAACTGGAAACTGGGCACAGGCACGAGCTCCCTCGTAAACACGCGTGAGGCTTGCCAGTACCTCCACGACTAACTCGACAATACGTGGTGGTAGCTTGGAGAGCGGCTGCTTTGTCAGCATATTGGATATGCTGCCTACGGACTCGGCTTTGTTGGCGAGCAAGATACATCCTTCATTGAAGACCGTCAAATTGATGAAGATTCGGCAGCCTGCAGCTACGACCTCTTCTTCTCTGTCATCCAGCAACCGAGTCGCTGTGTTCAGCACCACCTCGTTGCTGAGGTCGTTCGGTGTATCCTGTTACAATGAGAAATTCGTAGCTTTCTTAGTGTGTGTTCTTGCATAATCAGTCGAGAAGAAGCGTTTAGCGTACCATTTCGAGAAGCACCAGCGAAGCTACCGCCAACGCCGCATCTGAGCGAACCTCGGGTGTCGTCGATTCTGTGAGGTCAGAGCACGTGAACATAAGTTCTTTTACCACAGCTGAGTATTTGGCGTTTGGGCTGCTCAGCAGCTCGCGCAGGTCCTGGAGCGCCTTGCAACGGTCTTCATCAGGCAAGTCCTCCATTGCCAGCAACTCGGCATACTTTGGAATTGCTCGCGAGCCAAATGCCCGAGTCACCTGGTAACGTTCAAGCGCGTTCAGAAAGATAAAAGACTAATTGTGTCGAGCTTCAGATGAACTTGTTTGCCCACCTCCTTTGGATTGTAAGACTCCTGGAACTCCTGGTCCACATACGGGTGACGATCCCTAAGCTGATCACTGTGAAAATGGACACAAACACATTAGTGACAGAAGACTTCATCTTCCTTACGGTTCTAGGCTGACCTGACTCGGTGCATGATGGTTATCACGTTGGTACAAGCAACACAAGTGTTCAAAAAGCAGTTAGACGATGTCTGCGCTCTCGCATTGTGATGGAGTTCATCAAGGTCACCAAAATACCAACCCAGCAGCGAAAATAGATGAATCGATCTTGAAGTACGTGTATTCACTCCTTAGATTCACAACAGGTTAGTCTCAAAAACGACAGAAGAACAGCAGAAGAGCAGACTGACAAAAGACACAAAGATCCCCGCCCTTAAATGAGTGCCTGCCCCTTGCTCTCTTGGTGTTGCACTCTTCCTTACACTACACTCTACAACATGCAATATACAAACATGCAAGCATACCAAGGTATGCGAATTCTGCTTTTGTTTTCTCTCATCCACCTCACTTGGAGGCCTGATAACGTCTTTCGATCACGGAAGAACCCACTGCCGCCCCAGTGACCACATTGCTGCGGGTGAAACGACAGCGAGCCCTGTTTTGTTCAGTCCGCCCGACGCAATACTTCTAATCATTGAGAAAAGCAGGAGGCTGCCGTAAAGCAAGCCTCATCGGAATTGCCCCACTCACATGCAAATATGCAACCAGCATTCACCAGCTCACTCATCTCGCGCTTACACAACGTAAGGAAGAGTACAACTTATAACTTGAGTATGGAAGGACTTGAACGAAGTAGAGGCAGGCACCGCAGTCCAGGCGGGAACCTACAAAGGCAAGCATGTAGAAAAACACATTGCATAGTTAGAAGGTATGAACCCTGTCTGTTCCTTGGAACGTCTACTTCTTCTCCTTCTTGGGAGCACGGTACGAGCCCACAACCACGGCGTGGTCGCGCTCATACGGCTCCAGGGTCAGCTGCTCGGCAGGCTTGAACTGCTCCTGCTGGAGCTTCTTGACCTCGCGTGCGAAGACGGCCTCAGGGGGAGCCGTGGAGTCAATGCAGCTAGCCTTGATGGAGATCACAAAGTGACCGCTGTTCTTCAGGAAGTGCTGGGCGTTCAGGGCCACGATACGGGCCTGGTCAGGCTGGGCAACATCAGCAAACACGGTGTCCACCATCGGGACAAGCATGCGGTACTTGAGCGGGTGACGAGCGTCCTCAATGATCGGCACGATGTTGGTGCGCGACTTGGCCACGTTGATGAGGTCACGGCCGACGCGGTGGGAGAACTCCACGGCGTACACAGCGCCGGTGGGGCCGACAATGTCGGACACGTGCGACACGGTCGTACCGGAGGCACCACCCAGGTACAGCACCTTGGCGCCGGGGGTGATGTAGATGTTGTCCACACCGCCCAGAATGGCGGCGGCGATCTTGGAGCGGAACGGGTTCCACACACGGTACTCGACCTTCTCAGTGCCCTCGCCCGAGGCGGCAGGCACGTCCACCGAGATGCGCTTCTCGCCGTACACCGACTTGCCAGGCGTCGAGTTGAGCGTCACCAGAGCGTCCTCCTTGCCGCGAGCAATGAAGATGCCGGCGTGACGGTGAGGCTCGACCACGACCTTGGCGCCGCCGGCCATGCCGCCGCGACCGCCACCACGGCCACCGCCACGGCCACGGCCAGCACCGCGACCGCCACGGTCTCCGCCACGACCACGGCCAAAGCCACGGCCACCGCTACGGCCACCACGGTCACCGCCACGGCCGCCGCTGAAGCCACGACCGCCGCCACGGCCTCCGCCACGGCCACCACCACCACGTCCACGACCGAATCCACGTCCAGACATTGCTTGAGCTTGAGGAATTGAGAGACGAGAGAGAGCACTTGCTTGCTATTCCGGAATTGAGCCCGACAATGCCAACCGACAGTCGCCGCTGCCCCAATGGAATGGATGGCCATCGAGACCAAACTTTGATGACTTGCGCTGGGTATAGTCCCGAATAAGTCCGAATATGAATATATCTTTGGTTTAGTATGAAATACAATTCCTAGTATAGTGAAACATTTTGTAGATACAGATGATCTTCTCTCGAGTGATACCGTCAGGAGACAGGTTTTATCACTGTTTGAAGTTAATACCACTCGAGAGAATTGTACCATTTAGGGGTATTTAATACACGTCGAGGATGACTAAAAACATTAGCCATCCTCGACACATTTAATGTAGGCTTCATTCGACGATCTGCGGTGCCTTCGTTGCCTTAGACTTTTCACATGACGCTCAGCGGGTCGGGAAAAGGTAGCTTGAAGGGCCAAACGGAGTAAACTTGCCTCACAGGCAATGATCTATCGTAGCATTGATTAGAAAGGTTTCCCGGCAGAGGAGTTGCACTCAGCGCACAAACGACAACTATTTGCGATCCCCACGCTACTTGCCAGGTGGGTAGCATGTCGTGAGGAGATAGGGGTTACGTGACCGTGATTCAGGATTCAGGAGGACTGACGCCGATTTTTCTCAGCCGATTTCGTATATTGCAATACAGTCGCCAGGAAGCTCATGATGAATTTCAAATCGACTGGTTCATGGATGAACAGAACTTTTCCATAATTAAGAACTGTGCTATCCACTGGCTCTTTGATTATTGTGCTTTCTTCTGAAATTTTCCGTGCGCGATTGGTTGAATCAACCAAATCGCGCAAAGACGCTCAATGCTCCGGAAACAACAGTTCTCGACAGTTCTCTATTAGAGAACTGTAGTTTCCGGCAACTTGAATCTTGGAGCTATTTTTACCCCGTTGCTCCAGAAAGTTGCTCCTTGGAACAACTCGACCCAATTGATATTCCAAGGAGCAAGCCTTTTGGAATAAGTCAGCTTAAAATATCCATGTTTTATCCTAATATTTGGTTTTGTTCCAGACATATTATTCCGAATGCCGGGACTGTGCTACCCTAGCGATTCACAAATTACTTGGATTTGTATTAGGTCGGTTTTGACTTGAGCACACAATCGCCCCAAATCGGCAAATTTGGCGCTCCCTATCACTCTCGAGAGGATCATCTGTATTTGCGCACTTGAAGCGACGTCATTGTCATTTCGCACTCATGGCGACGACGCTTGGGGCGCTGCTGCTGCTGCTGCCGCGCGTGTGCGGCTACCGGGAGCTGAACGCGTCGGACGATCCGCTGGCAGCGACACCCGCAGCATTCGCGCCGTACGCGTCGGGCTTCGTGGGCTACTACGGAGACCCCAGCAGCCCGTCGGCCGAGCGCGTGAACGAAGGCTCGCCGTTCTCTCCAGACACGCCCCGGATCTTCTTCAGCGCCGCCCTAACACGTACCGAACTTAACGTTTAGGTTATTAATTAGATAGAGAGTTTAGATGACAAAAACAATAAGCTAACGATAGTGAAATTGTTGATTTTTGGTAGAAACATGCCCCGGGATGGTGGGGCCAGCGCACAACAGGGAGTTCTACTGCCATAGTCGAGACTACGGCTACTGCGACCGACGCAGCGGACTCTGTGTGTGCAACCAAGGGTACACCGGGCTGGACTGTACCGTGTGCCAACCAGGATACTTTAAGCAAGGCAGTCTGTGCTTCCCAAAGAGTTGAGTAGGGCTATTGAGGGTGATGCTGTACCTTTACTTTTGGACTGAAAATGGGGTGCTTTTTATTATTTTCATTGTAGAGAGTTGTCCAGGAGACTGCTCTCGGGGAGGAGTGTGCGACTACGCCATGGGGACTTGTTCTTGTGATGCGACAAGACGAGGTGTGGACTGCTCGCAAAGGGTCTGCAGCTTCGATGAGCGGTGTGTGAGCTGCTCGAGCACAGCTTGTCTGCGTTGCAGCGAAGGTTTCTATGTGGATCCTGCTACACAGACCTGTGGTACATCTTGCTTACGGAATGTTTGGCAAATTGAATTGAATTGCATGTTAACCATTTATGTTGTGTTTTTCGACGACAGTATCTTGTGCGCGATACGATCCGCGGTGTTTGAGCTGCAATTCATCGGCTTGCCTCTCGTGCGCTGATCTACAACTGAATTCGGTGCGGCGTAGTGGTCCTCGAAGAGCTGATCCACCACTTCCTAGCGAGGAGTTAGTACGCGAGTTCTCGCAAACGTTTGTTTACGGTAGCCAAGACCCGCGTGTGTTTGACGAAGCTGAGCCGTACACGGTAGCTCCAGCCGCCTACTCATCAGTGCCTCTTAATGCGAGTAGCCTCGCATGTGCACAAGGTGGAAACACTGACGCTGGGTGGACTTGCTCGTCGTTTTCGGAGTCGCATCGCGTCTGTGGTCACCGTGGGGTCTTCTCGTTTGTGTCGCCGATGTACGCGATCGCCGAAGCCGCTGTAAGCATTCCCATAACGGTGCAGCGTTCAGGAGGGGCTTGGGCCGCGCGACACTGTTGTACGATCTAGAGCATGTAACCTCGTCACCCGGAGATGTGTCCCCCAGTATGTTCTACACGAGTTCGCAAAAGCTCGACTTCGCGCCGGGTGTTGTCTCGCTAGCTTTCAAGTTGCAGATTCATGACGATCATGTTGTCGACGGTAATAGGACTTTCCGACTTATTCTTCGGGATCCAATGGCTCCTTCAGACTTGCTTTCGGTGGCGCCAGCAACTTTGGGGAACCAGTATCGCACACTGGTGACCATTTTGGATGATGACAGTCTTCGGCCTGTCGCCAATGTATCACATGTTGTTAATCCTGAGACCACGCTAATGAGTGGGGGTGCTGCTGGGGACCAGCTAACTTTCCAGATTAGGAGTGTTTTAGGCAACGGAGCATCTGGTGTGGATACCGCGACTGAAGCTTTATTTCTTATGTTCTCCTACGTTGAAGAGGATATGACCAGTTCTTGGACGGCAATATACCGCTCGCTTCAGTTTGGAGCTATCTCAAAAGGTGGAGCGGATGCATCGCTGCTTACCTGCATCTGGCAGCGCTCGTTCGCAGAGAATTACACGGTCGCAGTTCAATTGCTTTACCCTGGTGGTCTACGTGGTGATTATTTTGGCGATGCTTGGCTGGGTGAAGCATACGATTCAGATTTCACTGCGGCTCCCGCTGTATCACGGATAGATCGTCATGTGAATTTTACATGGAGTGGTGGCCCAGTATTTCCTGGCGCACACAGCTACTTGTCGGTTCGCTGGAGTGGCTGGATAAGGCCGCTTGCTACAGGATCAACAATGTTTGCCGTGTCAATGGTCGGTTACGTGCGCTTATGGATCGATGATGTGCTAGTTATTGATAAGTGGGGTGGCGGTGAACATATCGGTGAATTACCTGTCGTCAATGCGGCGGCAGGAGTGGATCTGGATTCGTCACGCTATTATGCTTTGGCTTTAGAGTATCGGACACCAAGAGCTGGAGACATTTACATTCGCTTGTTGTGGGGGATTGTGGGAAGCAATAAGTTGGATGTGATCCCAGCTCAGCAGCTTTTATCTGGAAATCACATTCAGGGTTCTCCTTTTGCCAATGTTACGGTAACGCCAGCTTTGATTGCTAGCGCAGCATTATCAACCTCAACGCTAAGAAACGGTGATTCATCCGCATCTCCAGCTTTACAGGCCATTGCAGGAGATAACTTCGCTTTCAGTGTTTTACCGCGTGATGCATACAGCAATCGACGACGCTCAAGAGATCAGCGGACAAATCGTGATGTTATTGCTGCAAGTCTCACGTTGGTAACAGATCGAAGCCTTGGGGGTACAGGCACCACTACAGAAGACGCTTTAGTTGCATGGAATTCAGTATCTGATGTTTTTTCGCGATATCAAGGCTTCAACGTAGTGGTGACTACGCTATGACTGTGCAAGTAAATGGTTACTCGCTAGCAGGCAGTCCATTTACCGTAGTAGCGTTGCCAGCGCAACCTAGTGTCTCAAGATGTATACTTTCTGGCTCTGGCCTGCTTGACAGTCGTGTTGCCGGGCAGTCTGTAACTGTGATGCTTGAAACGCGTGATTTGTACGCCAATCGCATCTACACTGGAGGGCTTGATCAGTTAAAACTGCAGGCTTCACGTTCATCTAGTACACTTCCTGTTGTGGTGCTAGGGCAGGTCACGGACAATTTAGATGGAACATACACACTCACGTACACACCTCGAGTGGCTGGCAGCTATAGCGCAGCAATCACGTGGAGAAACATGAATTTGCACAATAGCCCATACGCCATTACTGTCATACCTAGTTCTCCTGTGGGGCCGACAAGCAGCGCTCTAGGGACGGGCATCGCTGCAGCACAAACAAATGTTCAAGCCACCTTCGAGGTGACAACGCGCGATTCTTCTGGTAACAACGTCCCTAACGGTGGAGTTTCATCACAATTAACCTTGGTGCTAGAACACACTCAAGGGAATGTGATTGGAAATCCATGCACCGATTTACTCAATGGGCATTACACTTGTACGTATACAGCACATTATGTTGGTTCGACGCGGCTTCACGTTTTGCTAACTCAGCAGCCAATTACGGGGAGCCCATTCCTCGTGGATGTCACTGCTGGGCCAGCGTTGGGCTCAAATTGTGTGGCTAGTGGCGACGCGCTTGTTTCAGCAATTGCTGGTCAGCGAACAAATTTCACCGTTAGCATTTACGATGCGTTTGGAAATCTAAAGGCTAATGCTGGTAGCGAAACAATTGCAGCAGTCTTCAAGGGGCCAGGCGCCCTCTCTTCCACGACAGCTAGCGCCAGCATAGTCGTGACTTATCTCGGTGGTGGTATTTTTCTCGTGGCTTATACCCTGAATCTCAAGGGAACTTACGCACTAAGTGTAACAGTGGATGGCGTGGCCATCATTTCCAACCCTTTTACCATGTATGTTTACCCGGCCGTGGTATCACCCACGACGACGTCATTGGATCTGCTCAATCCAGCGCTTCCAAAAGTGCAGACGGACCCACCAGTCGTTTTCAAAGCAGGCTCACTCATTGTGGCTAGACTTACTACACGGGATAGCCTTGGGAATATACTTGAGACTGGTGGGCACTCTTTCCAGCTTGACGATGCTGTTCTTGCCTTCCTTGATGTTCCAATTGCTGACGAAAAGAACGGCAGCTACCTGGTTACGTTACGCCCCACTCGAAGCGTACTGTTTCCTTTTACACCAAAGTTGATGATGCCTGGGGGATCAATGGCTCGTATTATGCTGCAAACGCTGTGCCAGTAGGGAAAACCACCGCTGCTGCAGCACCTAAGCTTTCTTTGTTGGAGTTTCAGACGCGCGATTCAGCCGTCAATTTCAACTTTGGTGATAGGCCGCCTCAGTACGCACAGTCTGCGGAGACGTTTAGTGTGCGTTGGGAGGGGTTCTTGCTTCCCAAATTCAGCGAGATCTACACTTTCGACATCAAAGTTCAGGGGCTGGCTAGTCTTCGCGTAGGCAGTGCTATAGATGTTGTCCTTGCAGGCACTACGCGTGCATATGTGAACACGACTCTCACGGCGCAAATTTTTGTGGAGCTCGAGCTCAACTTTACCAAGCCGCAGGAGCTACCGAATGCCAGTGTGCAACTGCTGTGGAGTAGTCTTTCGCAACCGCGCCAGATTATTCCATCCTCTCAGCTATTCACCTCATGGAGAATTATCAATAATGTTCCACCGCTTGATGTGAAACCCGGTCCGGCAGAACCTTCCGCTTTTACTGCCGAATTTGGTTCTGCCTTACTGCCAATCGGAGATACTGTACGAGCTGTAGTCGATACACCTTTGGTTTTCATCGTGGTGGAACGCGATATCTATGGAAACAGACTCAGCGGTGAAGACTACTGTACGCTCTACGTAAAGCTTCCACAGGTGCCACAAGGTAGCTTGCAACCGGATCTAACGATTGTCCATCAGCTCGACGGCTCCTACAAGGTCACGTTGATCCCTCACTTGACAGGATTGTTCTCGTTTCAGATTTCTGCACTACCTGATGCTCAAAAAGCGAATGCCCCTGCTGCTGCCGCCGCACTCGCAACTTTCTTAAGTACCTACAATATTAAGGACAGTCCTTTCAAGCTACAAGTAGACCCCGGAGAACCAAGCGCGGTGACGACGACACTTATTGGTGGCGGGTTTGTTACAGCCACTGCCGGGGAGCTGACGATGTTTGCCTTGGAGCTTCGTGACACCAGCAGCAACCTTCTAACAATCGAGATGGTAACATCTCATCTTAAGCAAGTTCAAGTTAAGCTTAAAAGTGTCACTGCTGGTGTTGAAGTGCTTGCAAAAATTACGCAAGTGGTGGATGGAGATCGGGATTTTTATCGGCTCAACTGTTGCGTGTGGAATACACTCCCATCCTCTCTAGCTTACACGCTGTACTGCTAAGCGTAGATAGCGGAACTTCATTTTCAGAAAAGACTGCAACGCTCCTTATAGTCCCTAATGTCGCCACGGCACTCACCTCTTCGGTCTCACCTAATGGTGTTGGGGATGTTGTGACTGGGGGAGGCTTGGGTCCGCAGATTTCTACAAATCAAGCCCAGACCTACCACGTCACAGTTCGCGATGCGATTGGCAACGTACGCACTAGCGGTGGAGATTACATTGCTGTGCGAGTCCGTGGCCCAGAGAACTTGATTGGAACCATCACTGACCTTAGCAACGGTGATTATGTCGTGGCCTACCGTGTGGCACTTCCTGGTGCATATGAGATTGAGACACTGGTTGCTGAGCCAGAACGCGGACTTGTCGGATATTATTATGTGGGCACCGGATCACTACAGCGTAACATGCCTAGTGCGGTGCGTTCGATTGACTCGATGATTAACTTTGACTGGAGCATGAACGACACTATGAGAGGGTATCCACGTGTTGTTTGGAGGGGATTTCTGCGTCCGACGATCACAGGAATATACACACTTAGTGTGAATCGAGATATCGGTAGCGCTGCTGGGGTTTATATCGACGACCAGACTATAGTTGACGGTTTGAACACTGATGTGAGTTCGGGGAGCGTAGGATTGGTCGGTGGACGACTGCATGCCATCACAGTCGAGTACCATAGCGCTTCCCTCCAAAGCAACCCGGGATTTCTGTCGCTGTTTTGGCAGAGTGACAAACAGATATTGGAACTTGTGCCGACGCAGGCACTGATCGCAATGGCAAATGAAATATTACCCAGAACGCAGATAGTGGCAGTCTAATTCAAAGTGATGCTGTATTGATTTCAGTGGTTGCGTGGATTGGTATTCAATATCTCAGCAAGACATTTAGCTGAGCTGAGCCGTTCGTGCCCCGGTGCTCGTGGAAGTCGCACCCTTCGCACTTTTAAGCCAGCACGTTCCACCATTGTAGTTCGTCCAGGTGTACGCATGGCAATTGGCGGTGGTCTCACAGATAGGGCAGCAGCCCTCAGCCGTGTCACTTGCACCACTGCCGACATCGTTTCCAGTGATGTCGACATTTTCTTCGATAGTGGAGCAGGTAGGGCCTTGCGAAGGCTTCTGTGCAGTCCAGTCGTTGCCTGCGCCGCCGGTCGAAATGTAGCTGGAGACCTGTTCAGCGACCTCGCGACCAGTGTACATGACAAATCCGTACGGGTTTACCGTGCCGTCACGCATCGCGCTGGCATCGGCAACAAACACGTTGCTAGTGCCCAGCACACGCATCTTCTCGTCAGCACAGCGCTTCGATCCGGAAGATGAATCGGTCGAAGCGTAGCAGCTACCACCGAAATGGTGCGCGTAGCTTCTGCTGTTAGAAGCGACCCAGCCATTCACACTATTGTCATCTGAGCCGGCAGACAGGAACGTGGCGCCCTGGGCCGTTAAGGCATTGACGACACGTTTCGCGTACGTCTGAAGCGCTACTAAGTCTCGGCTAGTGGCAACGTACGGGGTGCCTTCCTTGAAACCGTGCCAGACACCGTTCTTGTCGAAGCCGGAAGCAGCGCGGGACTCGGGATTGTTCATGTACAGCGACGTTGTAAAAGCGTCATCGCGCTTAGCATACTCACCGAAACCTCGAGTAAGGACTGTGGTCTGGAATTCGTACATTCGACCCTGCACCTCGATGTTTTCGTATCCGATGAGCGTCGGGCCGGGGCTGCTGAAGGGTCCAGAGCTGTTCTTATTGATGTATTGGTCGATAGCCCAAGACGCTCTGTCTCCGTAGCGGAAGGATTTCATGTCAGGGTGAGAGAAGGATGGGAAGACAATGTTCGTGTCGAACAGGTTGCGACCGACGTAAGGGTTGATGATGGCATCGGCTTGCGAGGCTCCAGGGAAGTTGCTGTTTCCCTTGAGCAGGTTGAGCTGCTCACTCGGACCAATGCCACTCTGGATGAGCACCTTAGGCGTACCCAGCGCTCCTGCGGCCATGATGACAGCACCACGAGAAGAGAGCAAGGCCTGGATATTGCCATTGTACACCACCCCAGTGGCCTTACCGCCTGAGGTGCGCAGCACGCAGTTCACATTGGCTTCAGTCATCAACTTGACGTTGCTGCGTTTCATCATTGGAGCCCAAAACGCGTTGGCAGGGGTATCGCGTCTGCCGTTCTTGATTGTGTAAGGGGCGTGACCGAAGGTCTTGTCCTTGCTGTTGCGTGCCGCGGCATCATTGATGGTGACCTCCTTATAGCCCAAGGTTAAGAACGCCTTTGACACAATCTTGTAGCCTTCCTGGGTGTACCATTGGCCATCAGTAGAAGGCTTATCAGTGTGTCCGTGCATCTCCTCATTCTTATCCATCTTGGAGATCATGGACTGCACTGTGAATGGCCACTGCGTCTGCGTCAAGTAGTCGTTCGGAGGACGGAAGTACAGCGCAGCGTTAATCGACGAGCAGCCCCCGACAAGCTTGCCCAAGAAGAAGTACTCCGACGTCCAGTCAACACGGTATTGCGAGTAAGCGCTGGCGTAGATGGTGTTGTCGTATTCACCTGGAATGTCGAAAGCCGTGAGGCCTTGGGCCTTTGCGTAGTCCGGACCCGCGGTTCCACCCGTAGCGGCAAGAGACTTCAAACCGGCCTCTAGAACCAGCACCGAGACGCCTGGGTCGCGAGACAGGTACTCAGCCGCCACGATTCCGCCAGGTCCGCTTCCGACAACAATTGCATCGTAGGTCGACTGGGCATCAACAATTGATCTCGTAGAGACGAGTGCTAGCACTGCACAGGCCCATAGATAAGGCTTTTCGGCGAACATGACGATGACCCTGGGAAGTACGCGGCGAGCAGTTGCAGTGGGTTGGGCTCTTGTTCGTCGGTGGCGAATGGAGTTGTGACGAGGACGCGGCAAGTTATTGACGAGCCAGCAAATCGCGTTATCGGAACCGGCTGCAATGCCTGCATGCCATGCGGCATGGGCCACGCCATGTCTCGCACCAGCAAACCCAGGCAGATTGTTGTACGTGATTTGCGGATAGGACGGTTGCAACGGAACGATAGAGACTGCTACCCATCCGGAGAAGGCAAACTCGAGGCTGCGGTTGGGCAATCGTTGAATTCGATAACATGTTTGTGCGAATACAGCGATAAGGACCAGTCAGACAAAACCCGCTGAGCTGCGAAGTTCGATTGCACGTTGGTCATCAACATGAACTGCATGGCCTTTTGTGGGAGCACCTGATGAGAACCTCTAAAACAGTATATTGAAAGGGCGTAAGTGATCTCTTACTCCAAGAATTGATCTGCTGACACCCAGCGACAACTTTGCACGAGCTCAATACTGGTGATGAATCACTGATGATGATGGCATATCCATAGGCTACGAAGGTCTCCCGATCTCGGTAATCCTTAACCGCGTTACATGCAACTTGACGATTAGTTTGAGCCGTTGTTCGTGCAGACGTTGTAATCTTATCCTTCTGGTCTTACCCGTTAAATAGTTTCAGGCTTTAGCCTGACCCCTGAAGCCTCAGGCAGCCGTTGCACTGTTGTCAACAATGTTGAGGTGCCTCAGTTTTTTCCTCTTTTGGTGCGTTGTGCGGATAGCACCTCAAAGTGCTGGAGGCGCCAAGTTGTGCTTCAAATGACTGAGCTTGTACACCAAGGATTCGTCCGTGGATAAGAAAACTACACTGACATCTCACATGCCTCCATTCGTGCACATATCTTAGCAATGTGCAACCAGATTGCTCGATCTATTATAGTGCCTGCAATTGCTTGTACTTCAAGGTATACCTATCGAAGTGCCTGTCATTGCTTGCAACCGAGAGCAGCGCAGAAGTGAAGGCATGTAACGATCTGCCTGTCGTCGATAGAAGCGAAATGTTATCTTCTCATTTGCCTCTCCCTTACTAAGTAAGTTATTTGCTCTACTTGCTATTGGAAAGCTTGCTATTTCTTGTCTCATTTCGCGACGGCCATCAGTCGAGCATATTGAATAACTCCGTGTCGGATGAAAGGGGTGATGATAATTCATCACGCTAATACTGCAGCGAATATTTCCTCGAAGTAGTTCTTCTGTGGTCATCCTAAAGAGATCGCACCTAGCCAGCCTGCAGGCGGTGGAAATTTACCAGCAAGTTAAAAGTGCACGAAAGTTTTAAGATTCCAGCACAAGTGTGCCCCACTCCCATTCCGTCTCCCAACGCCAATTAAGCCACTCCCACTGGCGCTGCGAAGGCGGCAGCTCCCCAACATAATTCGCGTAGAGCTGCTGAAGTTGGGATAAAGGCCGACGAGGCACCAGCGCAGCAACGCGGGCCTGCACCTTAGCACTGGACCACGACACAGGGGCATTCCAGTACTCGTCGACTAGTTGCTCAAATAACTGTCGTTCAACTTCTGTTATCGGCCAACGCTGCATTCGTGAATCCTGCGTCACTTGACGCGCTCGGAGCTGCTCAGCGCCAACACTCTCTTCATTATCTGTAGCAGATTCTAGTTGACTATATAACTGTTTAGCACGAGTAGTCCAGGCATCAATAAGCAACTCCAAAAAGGCATCGCCGTCGATTTTCCTATGAGCATTTAGAAGCGTATTGCGCGATGCTGCGGCCAATGTTAGTGCCCGCTCCTGAAGCTCCTCGCGCACACCAAGAGGCCAAGCACAATCCACACGAAGTTCGGAGCAAGGAACCAACCAGAAGCGGAAATTCCAGTAGTAATTGTCTTGAAAGAGGTCGCTGATGACTTGCTGTGCAACGTACTGCGTGATTCCAACGTTGTGAAAGACCACATCAGCAAGTGGAACCGAAGCGGAGATCTCTTCGATGCGAGCGGTACTTGCACCAGTTGCACCAATGCTGGCAGCCACCTTGCACCGATACACATTTTCAAGAATGTGCAAGAAAACCTTGATTCTCTCGGGAGGATTAAACTTGTCGTCGACGCCACCAAGAGAGCCAAACAGCCGCACGCGTGCATTGTTCGAGGCTGAGTGGAGTATCGTGGCCACTGTGCTGTGAAGTTGATCCACAGCTTGACGCCGATTTGACGATCGTTGAGACACAAATCGCACAACAAATTCGGGAAAGCTCTCCTGAAAACTCGAGCCTGCAGTATAACCAGCAATGGTTCCATCAAGCGTACTGTCGACGGAGGCAGCACCTTCTACCTCGTTGAATATTCGTTGTTCATATATATCCACGATCATAGCCATAAGCAACGTCACGTGCATTCGTCGATCAGGCTTTTTGACGCGCCTACCCCGCTTGAGTTGCCCACGACAGCTCCTTTTCCATTCACAAGCTGCTGTTGCTGCTTGTACTGAAGCAGCGGGTTTGTGACTTGTCTTCGCCATATATGCACCCGCTTGCAGCATTGATTTAGCCTCTCCATTCGCACAATATCTTCCTCAAGCACAGAAGGCACCAAAGCTCCTATAGGTGACGATTTGTTGGAAGTTTTGGTCGGTGTTCCGAGTCGAACTGTAGAATGGGGCCTGCTTGTACTTTCGACCACGACCTCATCATGAGTTGTGCAGAATAACTCTTGCTCACTCTGAAAATGCGCTCGAAATGTCTGCGATGTTTGGACTAGCGAGTTTTTAAGACGTACATGACTGACTTCCGCCTGTGCGCGCGTCAGAGTGTCCAGTGTCATGCTTCAGCGTCGTAAGTAGCAATCAGCAGATAAACAATTGAGTGGTGATTGCAAGACCAAAATGCATTAGAGGGTTATTTTTGCAGTGTTTTTCTTGATGGTCTTGTCGAGTTCCTCACTTTGCCAAACCAATTTCACGCAACTGTGCCACCGCACGGTCGTGGTAAGTGTACGAGTAACCATTCTCCACGCGGTAGACGAGATACGTTGCTTCTTCTCCGCTTCTCGCTTCGTCCACTATGCGGGCTGTTACCATAGTTCCATCACGTAGCCACTGCCCAATCCACGCGTCATCTTGTACATCGTACGAAATGTGTCGTCCGTTCTCGAGTACACCGTTCACAAGTACATGACCGGAAGGCTGTACTACCACCTCAGATGCGGCACTGCCCCGATTGTCAGAAGCTCGAAAGTCGCTGTAGCTCGTGTCACACATGATAACAGCCTCAAAAGGCACTGCATCCTTGACACGGTCTGCCGCACAGGTTTCTTCTTGCTGTTGCGGCTGCTTGATCACTGTAGGGCAATTTCCGTGTGGGGTGTGCCCAACGACAACACGGCGGATGCCGCTCTCGGACAGCAAGGACGCGATCTCTTTCGGCAGCGGAGTCGGCATACCCGATGTCAGCAAATGACGCCCCATAATGACACTACCGCTGTAATCGGGCAGTGCGTATTTGAGCAGCTCATTCCCTCCGCGAGAAGTACGATCATCACTCCACGTGGGGTTTTCGATCCACTCCTGCACTTGGCTCCGGTACCAGGCGTTAAGCTTGTCCACCCACTCCGTCACAGAATCATAGCGTTCGGAAGGTTCATCAGGCACTTTGCCAAGCGCTGACAAGCTGGCAGCAGCATCGCCATTGATGATACCTCCATGCACAAAAAGCGTTTGGTGCATCACGAAAGCTAGACTGCCGTGAAGTAAATATTCACGCAGCACTCCGTTGTCGTTCACGCTGCTCACGTAAGACTCGACAACTTCTTCGTCTGAAATCCCCTTTTCCTTGCCAACCAATTGACGCGAGCGTAACTCGTCTCGACGACGTTCAAAGTCACCCTGAGCACCCATGGTGTGTTCCAGCATCCACTTGAGCCGATTCACCTTGGTATTCACCGCTTGCAGCGCATCAAGTGCAATTTCTCCATCCGTCGACTGCTGCTGACTAGCCAAAAAGTCTTTGAGCGTGACACGCTTGTCTGTAGGCACCCACGCTGGGCCCTCCAAAATCTCTGAACCACGCAATAACACACACACTAGTTAGGTACAACTAGCCAACCTTTTTCAACCTTTTTCGTGTACTGTTGTATTAATACACACCTTTGGCCATCGAGTGGAGATCCATTTCACTGTCATGCAACTCGGACGTCAGTCTCATCTTGTTGACGTCGCGATTCCCCACCAGCAGCACCACTCGGTCCGGATGTTTCTTCTTCAACTTCAACAGCTGCTCATAGCACCTGTTGCGATATAAAGGTATCACTAAGCTCAAAAAGGTAATTGAGGTTCACGTGAAGAGTCTTACCGTAAGGTTTGACCGCCTTTATCGCCCCCGTCGCCTCCGAACACGAGCATGCAGTCGTCTTGAAGCTCCAAAGCCTCGTCACCCCCGTCCACTTTCAGCTTTAGACACGAGGACTGACGCACCACGTTGCGCACATACTGCCAGTTGCCCTCCACGTCCGTAAGCAGCGCCACTCGCAGCGCAGAAGTGGCCAACGACATTCGCATCCACGTCGTCACGAAGAAGATGAGCAAATATCGCATTTATGCAGCTCAGTAATACACTAAAAAATAGTCCCATCAGTGCACAAGAGACCATGGACAGGAAGCGCCGCCGCAGTCGCAGTCGTGGCAGGAGCGACCACAAGCGATTGCAATCGCGTACTGAGAGTAGGACGGCAGTCGGTGGTGCAGCCCGCGGCTGGTTCGCGGAGAAATACGACCCCGTTCAAATCGGGAGCATCGATGGCACCGACACCGCTCCGCATGATAAAGGACTGGCGAGGGCTTTAAAGGCTCGGTTCGATGCGAACAAGGACCCGCAGATCCAGGGAGACCCGTACGCAACGCTGTTTGTAGGTCGGCTAAGCTTTGACACGACGGAGGAGACGATCCGAAGCTTCTTTGCGAGTTTTGGGCCCGTCAAGCGACTGCGGCTGGTGAGGGACAAGACGACGCAGAAGTCCAAGGGCTACGCATTCGTAGAGTTCGAGGAGGAGAGAGACTTTGAGCGAGCGTATCGTGCAGCGCATCGTCGGGTGATTGACGGGGCGACCATCTTGGTGGACTTTGAACGCAGTCGAGTGATGGAAGGGTGGAAGCCTCGACGACTGGGAGGCGGATTGGGTGGCCGCAAGGAGTCCGGACAGCTTCGATTTGGAGGGAGAGATCGGCCGTTCAAGCCACCGCTGACGCAGCGCTGAGGTTGCGGCAAGTGCAGATGTAGATCTTGAGCAAGCCCGGCAAATATACAATTTGAATTCAACCGCTGAATTGCTGCGGAAGATGGAAAACGCAGGAGGCATCGTTTCAGAGCAATTGGCGACGACTGTGATCCTCCAGCACGATCGTTGATCACTTCAGGTTGCCATTCAGCGCAGGTATCGGTGCAGATGACCTGTAAATCAACAGGCAGCGATGCAAGTGATGCTACCGCCGACGTTTTCGACCTCGTTGCTGTCCTCGCGTTGACCGACTTCACTACCGACGGTCGGTAGCTAAGTTAGCTCCAAGGAATATAATGAAGAGAAGAGAGAATTCAGATGCTGAACTGGTATGGTTCCTGGTTGCTCTTAATGGTAGCCAACAACGGCGGCAGGGAACGACACAAAGCAAAGAGTCTGGGGTCAGACAACATCATGTTTTGGGTACTCGTTGCAGTCTTTGATTTGGGCACACCGGGGCTAATTACGCAATTTTAGAAAGCTAAAAATAGCGTCCAGAAAATGGCCAGTCACAGACAGGTGGACTGGACGGATGGACCTGAGATACACCGGCTCGAAGATCAACATGCTCGTCACGGTCTCGCTGCTTGCAATGCACTCTTGCAACTTGCACCCGCCGTCTCCGTCCACTCTGCTCGACGTTCGTCAAGCGAAGACTAGGCGCACTATCGTTGCTGATCAGTTCATTGGCGAGGCACCTCCGCGAGGGCTGACGAATGCAAATCGGATGGAATTGCACCGAGTATACGGCGCATTCGGTGAGCCCTTGTTGTCCCGTCAACTCTCAGCGCGATCTTTCTTTCGCGACGTCACGGCCTCGGCGAATAGTGCTGGGCTGTGGTGTATGAAAGGAGTCATACAGCCAGTGATGACCACATCACTTCCCTGTCAATTGATCCCATGGTACTTACTGGCTGAACTTTGAGCTGGCCAACGATACTACTGAACAAACTAGCAACTCAATCGCTTTAATGGAGGAGAGTCCGTGTACCGGACCTGCCCTGCCCGACGGCGCTACGTGTGACGAGCATCAACTAACCCGATCACCGCAAGGGAAGATCGCGAGCCAAACCAGTCTACCCTAGCCCCGTGCAACGCGACGACAACAAGTCAGTCCATGGACGGCCATGGTCTCAGACGATAGCGAGCGGTACCGTAACTCTGTAGTTGGAGTAGTTGAAAGCAAAATAAAGTTGTGAACACCCTGCCTTCAGCGGGTGTGCCAATTCAAATCATACGCAGCCTCGCACAAATGCTGATTCGCATGAGAGGAGACGACATCGTCTGTGAGTAACGTCCGCAGTCTGCTGTGGCTTGATCGACGATTACACGTGTCCTTCAAGAGCGACGTGACGTGTTGGTTTCTACCCCCGCCACCACCGGGAGCACCCCCATCGCCGAAAAATACGATAACCGTTCCATCCTGATACATACACATGGCGGCTACTGGTAATAAGTCGGCCGCCAAGCAGACCCCGCCCATCAGCTTTCCGTACCTGCTCAGGGTGTTCGTCCAGCGGATTTCGACAAATTCGTCGTGGGATCGTCACAAAATCCGAATTGCAGTCGTCATCTTCAAACAAAAGGCTTCGAGGCCTCCGCAGTAAACATGGTGTCCGTCGATCTGCTCCTAGCACCACGAGCTACTATCGAAACGGAGGGAGCTTGTTTGTGAGAGAGAGCCACGTCCGCGTTAAACGGGATCCCAAAACAAGGATCCCAAAACAATTCACCAGACTACTTTTAGAATTAACCTACTTACTGCTGTTCTGTAAAGTCGATGGTTTTGCTATTTACAACGTAGCCATGCTTCTCTGTGCGCGCGCTATTCTGGCAATTACAAATAGCCAGCATAGTGACCTCAAGTGGCCCCTCGCCTGCCTGCATCAGAGAGAAAAAGAAAAGCTCGAGCGCAAGCGAAGCGCAGGAAGGCTGGCAAGGCAGCGAGCGTCCGAGCAGTCCGAGCGCTTCCCTCCGCCGCCCCCTGTCGCTAGTGTTTAGATTGTGTACGCAGCTGTGCGTACAGTCACGTTGTCCCTTCGTCGGGCAGTCCTCTCGCCGTGCGTACACTTAACGCCGACAGTCTCTTGAAGGTAAAGTAAAACACGCGATTAGCTCTGAATTTAGTGCGTACACACGAGCTCACGAGGTTGCTGCTTTGTTTGGTTGTTTGTTCACTGCAGCCATGGACTCTTCGCACGCCTTCGTGGGGGATTTTGGCATGAACATGTCGGGAGATAACCGATACATGACCCAGTTCAATCTGGGCAGCAACAGCAGCGGGATGGGCATGGAGTTGTCCGGCGGCCTGGACTTTAGTGGCGGCATGAACTTGATGACCGAGTCGGCCATGATGATGGGCAGCAACTCGACGTCGTCAACGGCCGGACTGATTGACTTCCCGGACGAGCTCAACTCGCCCACAGCGACGAGCAGCGGCGGCGTGGCTACCGACACGTCGGGGGCAGTGATGACGGAATCTTCGGCGCCGATGACCTCAGCAGCGGACGCGATCCCGTTCCCGGCGTCGCTGGCAGCCGAGCCCCTTTCGAGCAGCGACGCGACGGCGACGTCATCAGGGGCGCTGGACGTCATGGGGTTTATGAACACGACCACGAGCAGTGCCATGGGCACCAATTCCGGTGGTAACAACAGTATGGGCATGGACGTGAACATGGGCTTGAACATGAACATGGGCATGAATATGGGCATGAACAGCATGAACTCAGGCATGGACATGAGCGGCAACGGCTTCGGCAACGACGCCAACCAGATGATGTACAACAACATGAACATGAACATGATGAACCCGCAGTCCTATTACATGCCACCGCAGCAGCAGCAGCAGCAGCTTCAGCAGCAGCACTACATGCAGATCATGCAGCAGCAGCGGCAGCTGAATATTCAGAGACAGCAACAGCAGAAGGCGCTACTGGAGCGGCAGCGCCAAGCTCAGCTGCAGACGCAGAAAAATAAGAACCAGCAGCAGCAGCAGATGACGGCAAACGGTAAGGGTCCGGCGCAAATGGCGGCTCAGAGGCAATTTAGCGGCGGAAACCCGAGTGGGAATAACGCGGCGAATGCTAGCGCCATGCGCACACAGCCTCAAGCTGGAGGTCAGAACGGTGGCACCAGCACGATGCCAACGCGCCCGACGTGGCAGTCGTCGGCTGATCAGGCACTGCGCAAGGAGATGTTGACTCACATCATGCGCGTGCTCCAGAATCAGCGGACGAACGCACCGGCAAACTGGCTACAGAAGCTTCCGGAGATGGCACACCGACTTGAGGACGAGTGCTATCGTATTGCTAGCTCGCGGGAAGAGTATGCAAACACGAGTACGCTTCAGCAGCGCCTGCGCAGCATTGTCCGTAGCGCACAGACTCATCAACGAAGCGTAGGTGGAAATGCTTCTGCGCGGCAGCCTGGGGCATCGAACCAAGCTTCACCTGGGAATGCCCGACCTGGAAACTCTGTATCTGCTGGGACACCGATCCCGTTTCCTGGTACTCAAGATGTTGCTCCTTCGACAAATAGCATGAACGCAGATGTGAAAATCTAGCTGCACAGGCCATACAAATGCCGCCCGAGCTTCAAGACCCACCGACCCAGACAAACACGCCGGTCAAAACAGAGGCGTCACAAGCTCGTATGCAATCGACACCGTTGGCAATGGATTCTGTCATGACAGACCGGTCTTCCATGAATGGCACGCTTCTTACCGGGCAGAATGGGGTACAATCAACTTCAGGAAATGCGGTAGGAGCTGGCTCTAGACCTTCGCCGTCAGACTCTAACGCTGCGGCCACGGCTGCACGTAACAAGTCGGCTCAGATTATTTGGCAGTTTAAGGCCAAGGCACAGCAGGTAACATCAGCTCTAGACAAGAATCAGACGACGGAGTATCACAATAAGCTGCGGCTTATGGTACGCGATGACGTCAAGAGTTCCGGGTCGAAGGATGTATTGCAGCGCCAGCAGCAGCGACTGCTTCTATTGCGGCATGCAATGTGGTGCAAGTCGCCTGACGGTACATGTACGACTACCCCCAGCTGCGGTGAAATGAAGCGACTTTGGGCACATATGGGAGCCTGCCGCCAGACGAATGCGTGC
This sequence comes from Phytophthora constricta, assembly GCA_011947335.1. Taxonomy (NCBI): domain Eukaryota; phylum Oomycota; class Peronosporomycetes; order Peronosporales; family Peronosporaceae; genus Phytophthora; species Phytophthora constricta. The sequence continues at coordinate 50,908 of JAAVTI010000338.1, forward strand.
TCATACAGCCACTGCATTTCGTCCAAGTACGTGCTGTCACATTTCCAACAGTGCACGAATGCCAAGTGTCCTGTGTGCCAGGTCGTCCGCTTCCCTGTGGAAGTTAAAGATACGAATGGGGCACTCATGCTGGATGCCGACCGTGCATTGCAGCAGATTATCGTGGCTAGCCAACGCCGCCAGCGAATGCTTGCGATGAAGAAGCAGCAGGAAATGCAGCAGCAGCAGCAGTTGCAGCAACAGCAGACGCAGCAGCCTCTGCCCATGCCGGATAATTTACAACAGCCTCAGAGCAACGGCAATGGTTCAGCTCAAGGCTTTCAGCTACAGCAGCAAAGCTCTGCAGGAAGGGCCAACCCTATGACGTCAGCAGGAATGAACGTAAGCTCGGCAGGAATGACGATGCCGAACGGAGGCAATGGCTCTGTTGGGGCTCCAGGGTTTAGAGCGAATACTGCTACAGTTGGCACCAACAAATCCATGGTTGAAAGTGCTCCCGTTAAAGCTGAAGATGCTGGGCGCTCCACAAACCTTGTTCCGGAAGATCAGCGGCAACTACAGCTCATTAAGCAGAAGTTAAGTGGGCGTTCTCTGGAGCAACTAACGTTGCACTGCCAGAAGTTAGAGAAATGGGTGGAGGAGATCCGCGCACGAATGAATGCAATTATGAATGAGTGTCGGCAATTGCTACACCTTTCGAACTCGACGCAGAACCCCCAGGTCAAGAGCCAGTACGAAGCTCAAGTGCAGGAGAAGCGCGTGACGCTCAAGCAGCTCGATGTGAAATTCAAGCAGTGCAGAAGCCAGCGAAACATTGTGAAGTTGGTGATTGACGAGCGTGCTGCTGCTGCAGCACCACCTACGCAAATCAGTACCCCATTGTCAATGCCGGTCGCGAACAATCCCGCTAATTCGATGCAGCCTATTCCGATGCCTGCCCAAATACAGCAGCAGAATCCTCACCAAGTACAGCAGCAACAGAGGGCAATGGCGGCTGCTCCTGCAGCTTCAGCAAAGCCGTCACCCGATGACTTGCTGGGTGAAGAAGATATGGATGAACCCTTAAAATCTTCTGGCAACCTCTCAGTTGCAGGAAAGCCGCTTGAAATGCCTATGGACCTCCAAGATAATTCGGCTACCCCTGTTTCGGTGGCTGCGCCATTGAATACGCTGTCAGGATCTCACCAAACAAGTGGTCCTTCTCCTGTGAACATTGCTCGAGGCCAGCATCAAATGCAAGCTCAAAAGGACAAGCATTTAGTCATATTCAAAGTCAGACGAGAAACAGCATTTCAGCTGCACCTGGTGCCACAGTGAAGGAAGAGATGAAGATGACAGCCAGCACGTCATCACAGCCATCATCATCGGCTACAGGTAACGCAACTACAACTATAAAAAAGGAAGAGGCGGCCATTAACCCTCTAACGATGAACAACTCGAAGTTGAATGCAATGATGGTGGAGCACCGGCGAATGGATGCCAGCAACAGTCTGAAGCTACCAGCAGGTGTAGTGGCCACTCCAGCGGCAATAGTAGCAACGGCAACCGCCAGCGGGGGTGCTACAACTCCGGGCTCTGCAGTTGCTACGCCGCCGGCACCACCTGCATCCTCGGAGGTGCCTATGTCTGTGTTGAATGAGCTGAGCAATGAGGACCTAGCGTCACATATTGACTCGTTGGTGAAGTACTACAACGCGACGGTGTCTCCAGCAAACTTGAAAAAGCGACTGGAAGCCATGCTGAAAGGCATGATGGAGCACAAATTCGGGTGGGTGTTCAACACCCCTGTGGATCCAGTGGCACTGAATATTCCAAACTACTTTAAAATTATTCGCACGCCGATGGATTTGGGGACGGTCAAGAAGAAACTGGAAGCTGGTGTCTACATCCAGTTTGAAGAATTCGCTCACGATGTGCGCTTAACGTTTCAAAATGCTATGCAGTACAACAGCGAAGATCAGGATGTTTATAGCCTGGCAAAAGACATGCTTGGTGATTTTAATGGAGAGATACGTAAGCTCGCAGCTGAAGTAGACGTCGATGAAAAATAGCGCGTGCGAAGGAAAGCTCGTGCCGACTGTGTGGTATTGAACGTATGGTTTTTGAGCCTGCTGTGCTGTATTGCAACGGCGAGTGCAACAGCCGTATTCGCCGGAACTGCTACTACTATACTTCAGCGGATAACAAGTATCACTGCTGCCATCCGTGTCACGCCAATTTGCCTGAAGTGATTAAGCACAATGAAGGTCGCCAGTACCGGAAGAGTGAGCTTTCGCGTAAGAAGAATGATGAAGTTCACGAAGAGCCATGGGTACAGTGCGATAAGTGTGAGCGTTGGGTGCACCAGATCTGTGCTCTCTTTAACGGCAAGATCGACAGTGAAAAGAAGCCACAGCTCGTCAAGACCGAAGGAGGCCCGTCAGGCGATAGTGGTGACGTGTCGTCGTCGCCTTCGACATCGGCTAATACAACGGCTACAACCACGACCACTACAATCGTCGCCAAAAGTTCAACATCTTCAGATGGATCGTCGAGCTCGAAGGGTACGCTGCTTCATTCAATCACAACGTCTCCTGGTAGCGAGTTTCTGTGCCCGGAATGTTTGCTGAAATATCGCAAGCGCGAGCCTCAAAGGTATAAAATAGGGCGGCACGCGTTTAGTGCGAAGGACCTGCAGCGCACGAAGTTGTCAGACTTTCTGGAGCGTCGTATTAAACAGTCTTTGCAAGCTGAACGTGAAGACGAAGCGAAATGGACTCAGCGTGATGTGAAAGATGTAGAGACTGCTGAAGGGCTCACTGTGCGCCTGGTGTCAAATATTGATAAACAGTTGATGGTTCGTGATAAGATGTTCCAGCGGTACAAGGACTCGCACAAGTATACATCAGAGCACCGGTTCAAGTCAAAGTGCATATGTATGTTCCAGGAGCTGGACGGTGTGTCCGTGCTGCTATTTGGCATGTACGTACACGAGTTTGATGAGCAAGAAGCAGATTGCAACTCGCGTCGCGTGTATATCTCCTACCTGGACTCAGTAAACTATTTCAAGCCGTCACACCTTCGTACAAAGGTTTATCACGAACTGCTGATCGCATATTTCGACTTCGTGAAACAACGTGGATTTCACACAGCTCATTTGTGGGCGTGTCCGCCCCTTAAAGGTGACGACTACATCTTATATTGCCACCCAGAGGCGCAGAAAACGCCGAAGTCTGACCGTTTACGAGCGTGGTACGTGGATATGTTGGTCAAGGCCGAAAAGGAGGGGGTAGTGTGGCAGATCACCAACATGTACGACGACTACTGGCGAAATGATAACACGCCGTGCGCACTACCTTACTTCGAGGGTGACTATTGGGTTGGTCTGGTTGAAGACTTAATCGAGAAGTTGGACGCCGAGAAGCCGAAAAGATCGTGAATAAGCGTGGTGCCAAGTCGCACAAGCGCAAAATTCGGATACGAAGAAGACGGCGAACAAGAAATCCAAATCTAAGAAGCCAAAACGCCGAAAGACTGGGTCTGGAGGTGGAGAAGCTTCGGGCGATGAGGATGACGACGAGGTAGATGCTCATGAAGAGGCTGGCTCATCCAATCGTACACTTACGGTTAAGTCGTTAGATACTCCAGACTGGAAGCTAACGGATCCACTCATGCACAAACTGGGCGAAGTGATAGAACCCATGAAGGACGACTTTCTGGTGGTGAAGTTGGTACCTTGCTGCCGCGTGTGCAACACATCGGTGGTGCAGGAACGCTGTGGCGGGACCTTAGCGGGAAGACAGAGCAAGGCTTGAATCCGAGGGTAGTCCAGACTGCGCTGTGTGATGGATGCTACCAGAAATTGCAGGTCGTAGCCGCGTCAGGATCGTCAGCAGCGCACAATCGGTTGCAGACGCGACTAAAGGCTCTCACGAAAGAAACGGTGGCGATGCCTGAGCGCTGCACGGACCCGGACGAAGTGAACGATAGCGAATTTTTCGACACACGGCAAGCGTTCTTGAGTTTATGTCAAGGCAACCATTACCAATTTGATGAGCTCCGGCGCGCGAAGCATTCGTCCATGATGGCTTTGTACCACTTGGGCAACCCAAACCCGAACGCTTACGTGTACGAGTGCAATGCGTGCACACGTGATATTGTGACAGGCAATCGCTGGCATTGTCATACGTGCCCGGACTTCGACGTGTGCGACGCCTGCTATACGAAGGAGAAGCACGAGCACCCACTAGAGATGGTGCCTCTCAGTAGTGGAGGGGCTGCTGGTGCTGCTGGCGGCCCTGCTGGTTCTGGTGGAGCTGCAGGTGCTGGCAATGCGCTCACACAAGAGCAACGCCGAGTTCGCGAGCAGCGGGCGAAGAATGTTCGCTTGCACATGCAGTTGTTGGTTCACTCCAGTTCTTGCGCTGATGGCAACTGCGGGTCGTCCAACTGCGAGAAGATGAAGGAACTAATGCGCCACGGAGCACAGTGCAAGCAACGCGCGTACGGTGGCTGTACTATTTGCCGGCGTGTGTGGGCTTTACTTCAGTTGCACGCGCGTCAGTGCCGCCAGTATGAGTGTAAGGTGCCGCGCTGTCACGACCTGCGCGAGCATGTCCGCAAACTGCAGCTGCAGCAGCAGCTCATGGACGACCGTCGCCGCGCCGCGGTCACACAGCAGTACCGGCAGATGCAGAATGAACAACGTCAACAGCAACAGACTCAGGCTCAAGGTGGCGATGACCCGATGCAGGGATGATATACAAACCAGCTAGCCTAGAACAAATGTCAAGTGTAGCATAAAGTAACATGCCTCTATATGTCCCGGTAAGCGTCGTGCGAAGCACAACAAATTCGTGTAGATATGAAAACGTGAGGTCTTCGCTCGCTAATCCAAGAACAGCAAAACGGATGACACTGACACACATGACGAGCAAGCAAACGACGTGGATCAATCGCCCGCGCTTCTCTTACTGTCGATAGCATAAACTGCTCAAGGAGGTGTCTAGATTGGATGGAGCATGTCGTCATTGCACAAAGTCCCGCCATCACAGCGCTCGATCCCTCGTCTTTGCTTCAACACGGGGCCTGCATTCTATGCCTTCTTGGCACCCAGCCGTTTCAGGCGGCGGCGGTAGTGCGAGCACGGACGCTTGCCGTGGTTCGCCTTGCAATTAAAACACAACAACAGACAGACCAGACACGTATTCTGCATCAGCACAGCAGTCTTGTTCACTTAAGCCGCGTCTTGACATTCCCTCACCTTCTTAGGGCGGCGAGCGTTCCGGTTCAGCAGTTCCATGGCCACAGGAGCCTCCTCCGTCACGAGCCAGTTGGTCACAGGCACGCTGCGGACATTGGCCAGGACAGCAACAGGCTGGCGGGCTGCAGGAAGGTGACAGGAGGACGCAGTAAAAGCAGGAGAGGACATTGACACAGTAAACCAGTTAGTAAAACGTGCCATTTCGACGAGGAAAAGCATCAAACCAAGGAGGTCAATACGCCGCGAGGCTGTAAATCAGCTCGACACGCACCAGCAATGGAGGGGAAAAGCGAGGCGGGCGCCAGCGCGCTCTTGGTCACGGCGGAGAGCAGGCGCGAGCACAGCATGTGTGTCGGTCTCGGAGCTTTCTGTGGTGACGGCGTTTGAAAAGAGAGGCTGCAACGCGATTGACTTCCTGAAAGTCAAAACAAAAGTAATGACTGCATGGTAGCTAAAAGCGGTGGTTGAAGTGCGCTTTGGGGCATTGTGCATTGCGCGTGCGGAATGGCATGGAGCCAGCGGCCGAGCGGCCGCGGAGAGACGACCAGGCGGCACCAGCAGGGCGCACGAGGTTCATTCGACGTGCAAGACGGAGACGAAGTGACTGGCAGCGAGTTCGTGCACCTGGCGGCCGCCATCGACCGCTGCGTGGCCTTCAACCCCAAGCAGTGGCGCCACGTGCTCAACAAGAGCGCGCTCGTGCTGAGCCGCCGCCGCAGCGACGGCGTCCAGGCGGAGACTAATCAATTAAATAAAAGAGAAACAAATGGACGGGTTTATGGGCCCACATACGAGGAGGAAGGCAGAATTGGGGACGTCTTCCCCTCGCTGTCAGTGACGCAGTATCTGAACCAGCCAGAGCTGGTAAAGGAGCTTTTACGAGAAGAGAGAGATGAGATGGTGGAGAGTGATGGTGTGGAGGTGGAAGGAGACAGACAGGAAGAGCAGGGCAGTGAAGCTGATGAAGTGGAGAACGAGAAAGTGGGTGCTGAAGGATATGGAGATTTTGAGCAGAAACAGCCTCCACTGGTGGTGCTGCCGCTGTTGACGACGATGTCGCCACGGACACGACGTGGGCTTGCTAAGCTTCCTCCTCCCAATGAGGCGGATATGCGCGAAATTCGAGCGTTGAGCGCTCCGTGGACCGGCCAGAGGCTTTTAGAGATTTTTATCGACAGATGAAAAGGATGCAGATGGTGCGAGCTCGGCAGCAAGGAATGAGGAAAGGGATACCTGCCCAAAGGACCCCCTCCAATCGCTGCCAAGATCTACGTCTATCCCAGCGGTGTCACCGCTGAAAACTAAAAGGATTCGTGATGAAATTCAGACACTAACGAAGGAGAAAAGATGTAGCGTGCAAGTTGCTCAACCAATAGCTTTGTCAGCTGAAGATAATGCTCGTGCGTGTGAAATGAATGAGCTAGAACGCATGGAGCGGGAAGATAGGTTTAGCGACGACTTTGCTCACAACGTGCGCGCAAAGACACTTGATGTCACTCCATCACCCACTCGGCACCATAAAGTGAAACGAACTCAAAGCTACCAGAAATTGATTAAGGAAAATCGTCAAGCCATGGCTCAGCATGGAGCTGCAGAGTACCAGGTGAAGGAAACTATCAACGAGATCAGACAATGGATTCCACTTGACGTTATATATGCATTTGGATTCGGAAAATTTGCGTCTCCAGCACAGCAGCGTGCTGCTGAGGTATTGTTTCGTGTCAGCACTCGGCTGAAAAGCCAGTTGCTTGTCCTGGGTATGAGTCACTGGAAGAAGTGGGCTTATGATGTGCAGCAACAAGAGCTGGAGCTGGCCAGTATTACATTGCAATGCTGGTGGCGACAAATTAGTGCACTACGCGAGCTTGTAATGCGCAAAAGGATCCGAAAAGAGCTACAGCGAAGACAGCAAGAACTTTTAGCATTACTTGCCAGCAAACAACAGCTAGCAGCACGCAGAATAACTCGCTGCATACGACGCTGTGCGGGAAATAATTATCAGGCGCGAATAGCAGCTCAAGTGGAAGCTGCTATTCACATTCAAAGGTTTTGGAGACGATTGTGCACTCAATGGGTCGCACTTCGCCGCGAAATGATACGACAACGGAGGCACAAAGCTGCAGTTTGTATTCAAAAGCACGCGCGACGGATAGTTTCACAGCGAAGACGGTGTCTACTTAGTAAAATTGACCACGTGGAGAGGCGTCGTCGACAGAAAGCCCAAGAGATTGCCACAAGAGCAAACAACACGAAGCGGCTAGGAGCCATACTTACCATCCAGCAAGCATTTTGTAGTTGGCAGGAGCGACGGATCTTAGTGCTTCGTCGTCGTCGTGCAGCTTTCGAAAACGACAAGAAAAATATTATCAAAGTTCAGGCTCATTATCGCGGCCAGCAAGAGCGCAGATGGATGGCAAAACAGAAGGACGATGTTTCTAGAGCAACTGCTGTTCTTCAGTGTTCGTGGAGGTGCTTTCTCGCAAAGAAGGAACATTGCAGGCGCAAGGATAACGCTATGGCTCAGCGAGAGCAACTGCTAAAAGAAATTGCAGACCATCGTCGATCCAAACATTCCGGTATTCTTGCTCCTGCACAACTGCAGAAAAAGTGGAGTCAATTTTCTTTTTGAAGGCTAGCCATACGGGACGCCCAGGTGATATTTTAAATTCGCGCGAGGTACAAGCGGCCAAAAAATTACAAGCTCGATGGAGAGGTAAACAAATACGCCAACGACTTCGACGTGAAAAAGCTAGGGATACGGAGAAATTGCGTCGTGACGTAAATCGAAGGCGTAGACTTGCTGCGGTTTGCATACAAAAACACGTACGAGGAATTAGAGGGCGTGCCCAGGCGTGGCATTTGATGGAAGAGAAAAGTGCAGGGCGAATTCAGAGAGTATGGAGAGGATATAAGACACGAACTCAACTCATGAAAATGAGAGCAGCTATCGAGGTGGTTAAAAGGATCCAGGCGTGTTGGAGAGCTCGACAAAGCGCGGCAAGCCAGCACTTTCGCACACGAAATGCTTTGACCATCCAAAGAGTGGCACGAAAGTTTATTGGAACGAAAATTCTGTCTGCTGTGGCTCGAAGGCGTCAGTATCTAGCCGAGGTGAGTGCCGTGGGAAAGGTATTTGTTGAAAGAACCCGCATTCGTACCAAGGATGAGCTTTTGCTGCAAAGTTTTTTTGAAAACTCTACAGCGTGTTGATAACAAGAAACAGCGGTTCGATTTGTTTGAGAAGGAAGGGCAAGATGATTCGACCCGGGTCGATCGGTCACTTTACCTTGTGGACCTTGCGAAAAAGAGCTGGAAACGCAAAGGCTACGACGGTGTTTGGCAGGAGATGTTTCGAAACGCGTCAGGAAACTCGATGGAGATGGATAACTCGCATTTTGCCCGATTCCTCAAAGCTCTACCACACGCTTTCATACATCAAACCCAGTTTCCTATGCAGAATGCCGACGTCATCTTCGCGAAAATGAAAGAGCCGAAGGCAAAAACTATTTCATTTTCTAGATTCAACAAAGCGATTCTGATGCTGTTGAAACAGAAGTTTATTGAGGCGGGTGGTCACAAGGAAGGCTTAAAGGGTTCGGAGCCCGTTGACTCCGTCAGTGATCACGAGAGGTTTCTTCGATTCATGAACCGTTTTGTGCTTCCTTCCACCGTTCAGAACGGAAAATACCGAAAATCCTTGAGACGCATTGTACCAATCGGCTACTTTGGTCTGTTGCAGTGCTTCGACGGCTTGCAATCAGGATTGCGACCAAGAAAAGACACAATGAGTTTGTGGTCGTCTTTAGAGAGCAGCACCGACTAAAACACCTCGCCAAATGCGCCTCCACGATTCAACTGGCATACCATTGCTACAAATTTCGCTTGCAACTAAAGGGAATGCTTGCGAGTATGTTTCTAGAATTTATCGATCACTCTGGCCGCACCGTGAAGTTTCAACACAAAGCCAGTGGAAAGATTCTGTCTAAGCGACCGATATTTTTGAAGGGAGTGGCATGCGGAAGATAGTCCCGTTACCGTTTCCTGGTGAAGAATTTCACGCATTTTGTGAGCGCCATGAAGATAGCTCCAACCCAACTGCCTCGAAAGTGCCAGCGGAAGTGTATTGTATGGAATGTGAAGATGCAATGTGCCAGGTCTGCTTTGATAGAGACCATACGGTACGAAAAGCCTTTGAACAACATCAAGCACAAATAATTCAAAAGTGCAGCTATTGCAACACAGAAACTGCAACCAGAGAGTGTCTTCAATGTGGCAATGGCAAAATCCCATTTTGTGACCCTTGTTTTCCACACGTACATCAGCAGCTTCTCAAGCAAGCAAAGAAACACGAACAGAACAAAGCGTCGGACACAGTAGATGTGGAACATTATGAAAAACGCATCCATAAGTTTCAAACGTTGGTGGTCATGTGTGCTGAATGCTCGGACCGGGTCGCACAATGGTCATGCGAGACTTGCTTGGACATTTTTTGCAAGCGCTGCATGAGCTCATATCACGCTAAGGGACAACGTCAGCACCACCATTGTCACCGCCTAAACTACTTTTCCGTGCTTCGACAGAAAGCCGAGCAGAAGCGTGACGCTGATGCTGTGAAAGAACGAGAGAGGCGAAGAAGGCAGCGGGAAGAGGAGAGCAGGCAGCAGGAAGCGGAGCTTCGGCGACAAAACCTCTCTGCTACGAAAATGCAAGCGGTTATCCGGTCATTTGTTGCCCGTCGAAAGGGAAAAGCGTACATGAAGCTAGTGAGACAAACTCAAGCTGCCCGGGCACAACGGCTGAAGGACGAAAGAGTGCGTTCCTCCATCACATACAAAGTAAAAACTGCATTCGGTGTATCGCCAGCATTGAAGTCAGACACGGCCCAAGAGACTACAGCACGTCGGCAGCGGTTTGAACAGATAAAGCGCACGTTGTTCCTTCAGCGTCCGCTTGATAGGTCGAATCCAACAAAGAAACGGTGGAGCAAGAGGGAGAAGGCTCGAGCATTAGAGGCTGCCAGAACGTGGTGCGACTACGACGCACAGGTAAAAATTCGGAAGGGCGAGTGGAAGAACTGTGTGGGGTCCATCGTATCGACGCAAAACATGATGCTCACCGGAAGGGTGCTGGTATTTATCTTGTTGGCGAACCGATCAGTGGTTCATCGCTGGGAGGATATCCAGCCCTTCGACCAGGATGAGATTTTACGTCAGCCTTACGAGCCGCCACAAGAGGTAGCCGTAAATGTTGGCCGAGATTTCCACGCGAAACTCTCGCAAGTATTGGAAGCTGCTGCTCGGAAAGCACGCTTGCTCTACCTCCAAACGCTCGAATTCAATGATATCCTGCAATACGCTTGGGTCGTCGAGTACGACAAGCGAGAAAAGAAAGAAGAGTACTGGAATGTTGTGCTTAACAAGCGCGTACCAGAGCCACCCAAGGCGATGCAGCTGATCGAGCGCATGGAGCAAGAGCAGCGGGAGAAGCTGGAGAAGCGCGTGGCATTGGCAAGAAGCAAACTGATGGCACTGCTACACCCGTTCCAGCCGAAGAATATGCCCAAGCTAGCATTACGCAGACACGCCGTTGTGTTTATTCCAAGTGGACTAATTGCACCTGAAAGTAACACATCGGTGGCGACATTACGGCACGAGATGGAGGCGATCGACGGAGCTCGCTTTTGGCACGACAAGATCGTGCCAGATCGGCATTTCGGTGGCAAGAAGGCGAGGAAGTTCCTATCTGCCTGCTCTTCCAGGGCGTGCTGGGCGGTTGCTAGGTTGTTCTGCTGGATGGATTTGCACGAGAGCGGGGGTTCGAGCCGCATGCCAAGAAGCTGCTGAACCTGGCGGACGACTTGCAGGTCTACGTGGCGAATGCAGTGGGCGAGAAGCTGGAAAGCACTGGCGACATTGAATTGGCCCGAGACAAAATGCTGCAGCTAATGAAGCTGGACGAAGCGACGCTGCAATTGCTCGCGACCAAGGTCGCCAGGCGCAGCCATGATTGACACACAAACTCACTTTAATCACTGCTAGAATCAGATCTGAACGTAAATGTTGTACGAAGCATCGACTGGGCCGGGGCGCTCACATGTTAAGCGCGCTTAAATATATGCCAGCTGAGATCTGGTGGAACCGCTTTATGAGCCCATCTCAATTTAAGCGCGACTTACTTGTGCACTGTCGCGCGAAGGTCGCGCCAGCCGCCTCGAGAGCGTCGTGCCCAGCCAGCCAACCAGCCCGCCGAGCCGCTTCATTTGCCTCGCCCACGCAGCAAAGGGAAGTTCGAAGCTAACGCATCAACTAGGGAAAAATGGGTAAGCCGCGCCTTCTCGATGGACAGGAAGACCACCAGCAGAGCGGCAGACCAGCGGCACAGACAGGCAGGCAATGGCTCGCAGCGACGCGCTGACGTCACCCCATGAGCGAGGTCTATGGCTGGTAGAGAGAGCCATCGAAGCGCGTCAACAGGCTCTGGATCGAAGACGACGTTGCGCTGCCTGCTGCCTGCTGCGTCGCGCTGCTGGAGGCGCCTGCACAGGTGAAAAGTAGTAAAAAGTACTGATTGATGCCTTTGTGAGTGCTGCAGTCCAGATTAAGGCGCACGAGCTCCGCACCAAGAGCAAGACGGAACTGCTCCAGCAGCTGGACGACTACCAGCAGGAGCTGGCCCAGCTCCGCGTGGCGAAGGTCATCGGCGGCGCCGCCTCCAAGCTGAGCAAGATCCGCGTGGTGCGCAAGTCGATCGCCCGCGTGCTGACGGTCTACAACCAGACGCAGAAGGCCAAGCTGCGCCAGGCGCTGGGCTCCAACAAGCACGTGCCGCTGGACCTGCGCCGCAAGCAGACGCGCGCCATTCGCCGCCAGCTGTCCACGCACGAGAAGTCGCTCAAGACGCTCAAGCAGCAGAAGAAGGAGGCCTACTTCCCCAAGCGCCGCTACGCCCTCAAGGCGTAAGGTAGTGCAGAGCGAGCGTGCGTCGGACTAAATACACTCTCCTAAGCTTCCCGCCATGTTTCGACACGGCGTCTTACTCTACGTGCGTTTGGGGTGAGTTTTGGTCTACTTGTCGAGCAATCACTCTCCGATGATTTCCCAGTAGGAACTTGCGTCCTCCTCTGAGTTGGAATCCGACACGATGTCGAAGCTGCTGCTCTCAGTCTCAGCCACTCGGTCTTGCTCTTGGTTTGGAGCGTTCTCTTGAAGCTCGTCGTCGTCACTTGGACTACGTGTATCTAGGTGCGTTGCGTCAGGGTCCTCTGTAGTGCTCTGCTGCGATCGAAGCGTGCTTGCCGGGTCAACCATTGGGAGTGTTCCGAGTGCAATGTCGCTCAGCAAGTCGTCGTCGATAGCAAAATTGTCTGCCTCTGCCTCCTGCGAAGCTTGCGGTTCTTCTACCGGTTCAACCCCGCCTACCTGAAATTTGCATCTTCGTCAGAGACTGCTTCACGTTTACCCTTGTTCAAGGTGACTGGGCAAAACGCACTTTGATTGTGAACGGCTGGACCACGTAGCCTGCAACTGATGACTTTGCAATTGTAATTGCGCGATGCGTGGCATGTCGTTCTAGTATGAACTGCAACATACACAAGGTCAGCGATATCAAGGAGGCCAATGTTTAAAGTCGTTCTCACCCTTGTGGTCACGCAGTGTGCCCAGCTATCGCCTAGAAATGGCTTTGTGTACAATCCACCTGCAAAGCAGTAGCAAAACGTTAAAATCTTACAAGGCAATACGCCGTGTTAACGTGGCACAGAAGCAGTACCTTCGCTGTCGACTGTGGACGCGCGGTTGGTGATGACAACAAACGCTTGGTACGTGTCGGCAAATAGTCTGAAGATAAACCGAACGTTAGTTCCACAACACAAGTACCAATGAATTTTAGTGAAAATCGCTTGCCCACTTTAAGTCTCTTGCAATCCGTAGCATGTGATGCTGACGCTGTGCGTGAGTTAAATCGTCAGCCTGCGATCGCATAAGATGCATCAACAACGCACCAGAAGAGCGCATCAGCATCTCGAGGGGAGGAGCAATACGAAGACATTTCTTAACAGCGTACCTTGACAAAAAGTGTAGTAACACAGTCTATGACAACAAGCTTCACTGCTTGCGCAGGCATAGCATCATCCAATTTCTTCAACCTGCATAACGATCACACCCAGCTAAACCTTCGGCACCCATCGCGCAACCTAGCACCACGACTACGTACTTTGAGATAAATGCAGCGAGGGACTCGACTCGTACGACCCGAACACGCTTCATAACTGCAGCTGCCAGCGTATCGATATCGGCCTCTTGTCCAGCTTTGGCGAGTCGAATACGTGTAAGTGTAATCTGCAAGAGCCTGCAACAACAACAAACCTACTTAGAATCTGATCACCTACCTAAGGAACCAGGGGATCAACGAACCAACCGTTTTGCGCTAAAGTTGTGCTCCACGTCGAAGAACATTACACTATTCTCCGGGTAATCCATTGCGCACACCACTGCAAGTGTCATGGCAGTTTGACTCTTTCCGATCCCAGCCGTACCCACGAACTGTTCAATCACACCCGAAAAAAACAAATACTAAGTAAACCCCACACACCTAGCAGTGTTCAGTTTACCTCGGATAATCCACGACAGTGTAGCCCTCCATTCAGTGCTTGATCAATGTTCGGCAGTCCCGTTCGCAGGAACGTCGGGTGGTTGACGCTTTCCAGGAACATGTCGAAAGCCTGACCAAACCCAATACCTGTCAGCACGAACACCATGGCAGCAGCAATACCCCACTGCAGTTGCAATAACTCAGGACGTGTGCACGCACCGTTTGGGGTGCAGGAGCCAGTCGGATTGACAACTTCTCCATCAATTCCTTCACATTGACACATTTCAGCAACAACTTTTTCTCCAGAGAAAATATCCACGATCCGACCTCCGTTTCGCGAACCGACAAGTCCACAGCATGGGCGACATCCCAAAGAGGCCGCTGCAGCAGCTGGCGGTGCGTGGTGATGCCGCTCGCGCGGAATAATCTCCGCCGTCGCTCGTCCACATTCTCCCGTGTCAGCACCCGTTGCAACATTGCTCAAAATTGGGTCATACTATTTTCGAACACATTTTACCACCAATTCAAACGTTTGGTTTAACTTTTTGCAGTTTTAGTACGATGTAAACCTGCGAAATGGCTACATTAAGTGGACAATCGGACTTACGCGACAGCATCCGTCGCTCCGTAGGTATTTCCATCCGCAGCGTCCACCAGAGTGTCCTTCTCGGTCTTCTCACCATGTTTGGGGTCTTGAATCAATGCAGTGTACTCGCTGATCTCCGGCAAAGAATCTTGCTGCACCATGGCCATGTTTGAAGGCGACAGTCGACCTTGGTGGAACGAAAAGGCCTCGGTCACCTCCGACGTCGACTTGAGCTTGTCGTACGGCATCTGGCGCCAGGAGCCCTCTTCGGGACTCTCTGGAATGCGAGAGAGGCTTGCACCACCCGTGACGAAGTAGTACTGACTGCGGATCAACACGGTGAGCTCTTCCTCGATCTGCAGCAGGCGCTCTTCCAGGTCGATGTCGTTCGCGTCCAAGCCAAATGGACATTCGATCTCCATGGCGACTTCGTCGGCCATGAAGAGGAAAGTTCCCCAGAGAAACACCCAAATCGGTGTGTACAATCCCGAGTTCGGCACGATAACGAACGTGTACAGCAGCATGTACGCTGTCAGCAAAAACTGCAGGTACTGCATGTAGTTGAACGGGATCGGGACGTTCGCGATGTTGAACACGGTGGTGTACAGGTTGGGCAGCTGCGCAATCTTGATCTGCAAATTGTTGGCGTTCGGCAGTGTCAGATGGCCGCGCATAGTGGCGACCTGAACAAGTCGCTTGAGCCAGAGCTCGGTGATGGTGGCACGCAGCTTGTGAGGCGTCCGACGCACCAGAGCACGGTAAGACTCCTTGTCCCTGATCTCCTTCTTGTGCTCGGATCCGCACGCGTATAGCTCGTCGTACTCGGCATCGGTCAGCACACCCGATTCCTTCAACTTGTCAATGCCATCACGACCACGGCAGTCGTGGAACACGATGGCGATGTACAGGAACACCAAGCGACGAAGTTCCGTGAAGAACGTGCACTTTTCTAGAACATCACGAGGAATGGGTTCTCTCTTCTGGTGCAGCTGATGGCGCTTCTTCCCGAGCTCGACTTCTTCCTGAAGAGATCTCCCCGCACGTTTGGCAGCCTCGGCAATGGCTTCATCGTTCGTGTCCCCCACTTTGCGTTCCTTGAGCTCCTGTTTGATCGTCGTGCTCACGTACGCGCAGCCGGAGCCGACAATCTCACGGGCAGCTTCAGAGAGCGCTCCCATTGCCACCATCCCAGCACGCCACTGGGCGAACGCTGAGTTCAGCCGGAACGAGATGATGAGGCCCAGGAACGTGTTGAACACGGTGAGCGAGTCCGTGAACGCCGTCGAACTGCGCGTGGCCACCACGAACGGGTGGTAGTGGTTGGTGACCGACACGGCGGCAGCGATCATCGCCATGAGAAGTGCTCGCATCGGGGCCTGTCCATTCAATGCCGATCCGTGCCAACGCAGCAAAACATTCCACAACCGCGACGTGTCGTAGTAAATCATGATGCCTGACTGTCCTTGGTCCCCGACGCTTTTTCCGGAATGAAGTCCCTTCCAGTGGGTGCACCACGCACGATACTGTGGCTGCGTGCGTGGACGCTGAGCAATATTCGATGTATCAAGATACTAGGAAGTATTTATTATGCAGGGCCCCATCTTGCAGTGGCCAGAATTGTGTGCAGCGGAGACCAAAACCTGTACCAGCTGGTGACCACGTCGTCGGATGGGAAGATGGTGCTGAAGCTGGAACTGATTTTCATTTCATTTGGGGCAGCCATTCGCTTCATTCTCGTCACGACACCTTCGGATGCATCGTCGTCACCGTTGATCTATCCGTCGATGAGGTTTCTTGTCATGTCCTGAACCTCAATGCTTATAATCGCTTTGTGAGTGCATTTCATGCACTTCATTGTGGTGCCGACAGCTGCAACGTTTGTCCAGATGTAGTGCTCAAGCGGCTGATGTGCTTACCGGTAATTGCTAGGCGGGAGAGCCTTGAGCTCTCCGGATTGCGTTCTCACTCTGAAACCAGCTCAACATTACTCAAGTCGATGATCTACTACGACACCGCACATTTGTGGGGAGTTCTGCTACGCTGGCATGGTTCAGCTCTCAACGGCCAAGCCCCGAAACGAGCTTTCATCATGGCGATCATTGCGCTGGGTGTTGCAATCGTCAACCACTATCACCCGTTCGTGGTAGCCACGCGAGAATCGACTGCATTCACCGACTCCTTAACGGTGTTCAACACGTTCCTGGGTCTCATTGTGTCGTTCCGCATGAATTCGGCGTTCGCCCAGTGGCGTGCCGGAGTGGTAGCTGTAGGCTCTCTATCGGAGGCTGCACGAGATATCGTGGGCTCCGGCTGTGCGTATGTGAGCACAACCATAAAACAAGGTCTGAATGAGGCACAGGGGGTGGCGAAAACGGAAGAGACTAAGCGTGAAGACGGCGAAACCAGCGCAAAGGAGTCGGATATTCCTCCTGACGTTGTTGAGAAGTGTACATTCTTCACGGAGCTTCGTCGTCTGGTGTTCTTGTACATTGCGATCGTATTTCACGCTTCGCGCGGAGTGGACGGGATCGACAGGTTGAGGGAGACAAGCGTCCTCACTGCAGACGAATACGACGAATTGTACGCGTGTGGGACAGAGCACCAAATGCAGGTTG
Organism: Phytophthora constricta; assembly: GCA_011947335.1. Classification (NCBI taxonomy): domain Eukaryota; phylum Oomycota; class Peronosporomycetes; order Peronosporales; family Peronosporaceae; genus Phytophthora; species Phytophthora constricta. The sequence continues at coordinate 67,940 of JAAVTI010000338.1, forward strand.
AAGACACCGAGTCATATCGGGCGGTTGTGCGGCGCACCCCACACAAACTGCGTGCCACCATCACAGAACTCTGGCTCAAGCGACTTGTTCAGGTCGCTACCATGCGCGGTCATCTGACACTGCCGAACTCGAACAATCTCCAGCAAAGATTGCTCGACTCCCCAACCTGTACACCACCGTGTTCAACATCGCGAACGTCCCGATCCCGTTCAACTACATGCAGTACCTGCAGTTTTTGTTGACAGCGTACATGCTGCTGTACATATTCGTGATCGTGCCAAGGTCAGGCTTGTACACACCGATTTGGGTGTTTCTCTGGGGCACCTTCTTGTTCATGGCCGACGAAGTCGCAATGGAGATCGAATGCCCATTCGGCTTGGACGCGAACGATATCGATTTGGAAGCTCGCCTGCTGCAGATTGAGGAGGAACTCACCGTGTTAATTCGCAGCCAGTACTACTTTGTTTCCGGCGGCAGGAGCCTCACACGCATCCCTGCTACACTTCCAGATGGAGGTTCTTGAAACGGACACCTTTCGGTAAGCCAAAGCCTGCAACATTTCAAAAGGATTTCTCGTTTCATCAAGGTCGACTTTCCTCATCGCAAGGTGCAAGACTTCGACAGGGGTCATTACCAGAGATTAGTGAATTCACAAATCTCATCCAAGATCCGAGCGTGCTCACCAGCAGCAAAGGAAGTGGCTACGGCTCCACAGAATCTTCGGCGTAGCTATGTGTAGCTTTTCGAGATTGTCTAGCTCAGTGTCATCGCTCTTCGCCAAACATTGCGCAAAACAAAACTTGTGAATAGATGTAAATCTTCATTGTCTTGAGAAATAGGCTATCGCGTCAGCCAAAACAGAAATGAGCAAATTACTGATCCGATGCCATCGCTGTTTGCCGTGATGCAGCTTCTGAAGGAGCACTATACTCATGTTTGTGCTTGCAACACATACAGTCAATGATGCGTTGGCACCATCTTTTCGGTAGAGGTTCTCTATATCAAAATAAGCATTCAAAGATTCAGAACCGCCACATTCACATGGAAACATGCTCACCCACGCACGATACCTTTGCCCTAGCGGGTCTTCAGGGTCTACAACTTGCCGCTGAATATGATCAACATCGAAAATTGCTTTGTCCTCGAGAATGTAGGACTCAATAAGACTGAAGCCATCGTCATGCGCAGCAGCCTCAAGCGCATCGCACGCTTCGTGAAATGTCATCTCATCCAGCTTCTGGTATGGAAGTTTCGTCGCCTCCATGAATTTTTGCAGACGGAAGCTCCGAGCCAGCTTGTTAACTTTAATGTTGTCGGGACAGTCGACGACTTCTGTGTCGACGACGTTAATACCGAGTTCCGGATCGCTCGTCATGCTGCGTCGGTTCCAGTTTGCCGAGCCGAGAGAAACATACACGTCGTCAACGATGACGACCTTGCTGTGGATGTACAAGCCACGCGATTCCTTGGTAGTATACAGCTTGAACTTGTCTGGGAAATGCAGCTGAAGAGGCCACACCATGTCGTATAGGTACTTGTCATATCCAGTGTAGCTCGCTTCAGTTGTCCTTTGCACTATCACAACGAGGCGTGTGATGCTGGGCAAAATGTCAAGAAGGACATCCAGCAGTTCAGGCACGAGTATGAAGTACTGGTCCTCAATGAAGACGTAGTTGCGCGCGTTTCGGATGGCCTTAATATGGGCGTGGAAGATAGATTGTTCCCCCATTGGCGCGAAGTCTGTGTAGCCGTCGTAGTCCGGGCTGTATGTGCAGACAAATTGCACAGCATGAGGGCCGTCTTCGGGGACCTTTAGTGGCTGCTCACTTTCCTCAACAGAGGGAAGCTCCGAGTAGGCTGGGTTCTCAAAATCGAGCAGGTCGTCGAGCAGATCTTGCGATGGTTTCGGCTCCGAGTTCCAACGCACAAGGAAGTTCGTGGCCACGTCCTTTGTTGCTGGACCAATTATCCGAGCGTGTGCATCTATCCACCCCTTGCGACCCTTTCTCTCGAGTCCAGCACACTGACGCAGTTCATGTTGGTCGTGCTCAATGGTGTCCCAGCGGTTCGACGTGAGGTCCACACCTCCGACATACGCAATGAGCTCTTGGCCTTTGCGTACAACAACAGACTTCTGGTGGTGCGCCGACGTGAAATGCGGCAAGCGGTCGTCAAACACGAATCTCGCAGGTCCACTAGCTTTTGGCGGTGGCAACGCGTTGACGAAATCTCGAACTTCCAGGACTTGCTTCCGCTCCGTCAAGTTCGACCAGACCAGCATCCGGACGTCCGCTCCACGGGTCACAGCTCCCTCCACCAACTCATGCAGCGTCGTGCCAGGTTCCAGAGGTTTGAACGGTACATTGCACATTGTCCATCCAGTCATGTACACCAAGTCATTCTCTTGAACCTCTTTCATGTCGTCGGCCACATCGCTGAAATATCCTGAGGTTGCAGCGTAGAGTTTGACCGTATTGCCAGTTGTGAAGAGCGCTAAATGAGGTCGATCGAAGCCGTCACGAGCGATTCGCATCTCCTTCGCCGTGAGGAACCACTTCTCAGGCCCCAGAACGGGCTGCTCGAAGGATGCTCGGACGTCTTTGTCCAGTACATCCTGTCGCTGATGAGGGTCTGGCAGGAACGGGATCGATCGGCTCAAAGTCACCTGCATCGTGAACCTGCTGGAATGGGGTCCGTTATCCAGGATTCCTCACGTCCCTTGACATTGAACAAGATTCGTTGGTGGACGTGTCCTTTAAAACATCGACATATTCGCGCTGTTTCGTACTCAACGCTCTGAGTGAGTTGATTATCGGCGGAGCGGTAGAACATTTACCAACGCATGAGCAAGTGCCTCGACGTTCCGTTTGTGAACATGACGCCGTCACTGAATTTCGATCATGATGGATCGACATGGTTTTGATGGATGACCAATTCGATGTCTACAAGCTGAAGAGACTGAACACTTTAACCCCAGTTGCTGAGTGCAAGTTCTCGGTATGAACAGACTGAATCTGTGGACTTCAAATGCATTCGTTCGTAGGCGTACTCGTGATGATGCCAACAATTTGTGCACACTTTGTTGCCTTTCGTGTACCCATTTCGACCTTCAACACTTTATTGTCTCCTTCCAATGGCTACATGTGCTCTTCAACCGTGTGATGTGTGCTCCAATTGTGTGGGCTCAATCTGGTACAACAGTTGGAGAGCCACATAGATAAGTGACGCACGTGAGGCGGACAACTGCTATCGGATAGGACATTCCGAGACCGAGAAAGCCGCAGCCCCAATATGGTAAGGGCCAACGACCGCAGCGCCGCCGACGTGAAGCGCGTGAACCAGCAGCTGGAGGAGCGTCACTACGAGTTCCGCTCCAACTGCAACGACGGCGAGGGCGACGCCAGCGCCTGCCACAGCTGGGGCGAGTGGCTGGCCGTGGTGGACAGGAACTACGCGGACGCAGGTGCTTTTTATCATTGGCGTTGGAGGACTCTCAAAGTTGGGTTTGAAGCGCTGAATTGGGTAATATTCATTTTCACAGCCAAGATGTATGAGCTCAACTGCAGCAAGAATGGGTACCCGGCGTCCTGCTTCAACCTCGGCCGACTGAAACGTAACGCTGCAATGACACTAAAATTAAAAGGTTATGGATACCCCAGTATTGGCAGTACTAATTTTGCCAAGTGGTGTGATTTTGTGTGTTCAGTTGCTGGCAAAGGTGTGGAGCAGAATGACCCCGACGCCTTCAAGCTGTTTGGTGAGATACTTCGTATGCCTTTGTATTATAGTACTTTTGAAAAACAGTGAGCTGATCCTTTTTCATGTGACTTGATTTTGGGGTAGAGAAATCGTGTGCCGATGGCCACGCTGCCGGCTGTCACCACGTCGGATTCATGCGCACGCAGGGCATTGGCTGCGAGAAGGTTGGCGCACACTTATTTGAGGATATGCTCAATGTTAATGAGCGGTTGATATTTATCTCTTTGTTGTGGTCGGTAAAGGACTTCGCGAAGGGCCTTGCAGCTTTCAAGGAGGCGTGCGAACGCGACGACGCCAACAGCTGCAACCGCGTGGCGAGCATGTACCTTTCGCCGGGGATTGATAGCCCCATCAAGCGGGATGTCGCCGTGGCGAAAACATACCTGGAAAAGGCCTGCGACGCCAACTTTGCGCCTGCGTGCCACAATCTGGCTGTGATGTACAAGAAGGGCGAAGCCAGCATCCCAAAGGATGAGTCCAAGTACCAGGAGTACCGCGCAAAGACGGAGAAACTCATTGAGCAGGCGGGCGGTATGACTGGAATCAAGTCGGCTTAGTCGGCTGCATTTAAAGTACCGCTTTGCGCAAGCGCAAGATCAAGGAATCAAAGTAACAGAGCAAAGCTGAATAACCCACCACAGCGGCTTGCAACCGATACACGATTTACTCCCGCCTGCTACAACTACCGACAGCTACAATCAATACTCCGCAAGCATCTACTAGGTACTTGCTGCTATTCGTTCTAGCGCAGATGCAACGTAGGTAATAATCGTAAGGAAGTTGCTGTCGTCATGTGTATGTTCGCCTGAAGATAGGGCAAGACAGCTTGACTATAGAATTGACTAAGGGAGTTTGACTAAAAAACAGAGGTGAGCTTTGCGTGTCAGTTGCCAATTTGCGGAGTTAGGGAGATAAAGTCTAGGACGTAATGGTGCTGCTCTTTGTGTTTTGGTGGGCCGGCGAGGAAACCCGTTCGGGGTGAACATCGATGGAAGTTGCTCTGTCGCCGAATTGCTCGAGGCCATCGAGTACAAAATGAACAGGAATCCAGAAGACAAACAAATCCGATGTGCATTGAACCAGGTGAATCTGTACAAGGCCAGTATCGGTGGAAATTGGCTCCCTGCTGATCATGTGCTCATAGAGGAAGTGTGCGACGGCGGGAATCCAGATGCGATCAGAGCAATTACAAAGGTTCGCGACAAACTCCTTTCAACGAGAAAAGTCAGAGACGAATTCCTGGACCCGCTGGGGAGAATACGGTCCACGTGCTGGTAGGTGGCCCGTTAAACAAGAGGCTACGCCTGAACTGGAAGATTTCGCCAAGACGACGGAACCAGCACGATCGTGATGAGGACTATTTTGTGCTTGCAGTGAGCGATATGCAGGATACAGGGCTTTCCGCGCTGGAATGGGGTGGCTTTGAGAACATTGAGCCTTTGCGCCCAATTTGCTACTTTACTGCCGACCAAACTTCCACCAGCAGTTCGAGTTCATGAGAAAAAATGTGTGCGAACAAGGACATCTCGGATGGATCCTCGGCCCTCCCGGGACGGGCAAGTCGACCACTACACTGGCGTTCGCGTCAACACTTTTGGAGGACGAGTGGAATGTGACGTGGATTTCTGTCAACAAGGACATAAAGTGCTATGAATGCGTGCGTCTGATCGGAAAGGAACGGACGGCTCAAATTATTTACGATACGGATGTCAAAGTACTTCTTAATGATCCTGCTGATGACAACAAGCGGCACCTGGTGATTGTGGATGGCTGGACTGCTGGAAATGATAAGAAACTGACTACTGAATGCATTCGGAGGTTCGCACTTGAAGGCAAGAGAATGACGCGGCGTCTCATGTTTGTTTGCTCGATGATATCGCGTGGAAAACGCTAGTGGATTTGGAGCGCAAGACGAGATCAGAAGAGTTTTTGTTTACTCTTGGACTCTTGAGGAGTATATCGAAGCGATCAAAAATGATACATTTTTCCTCCTCGTACAGAGAAACCTGGATAGTGGGGAGGACTTCCTCGATACGTCATCGCAGGAAGAAATGAAGGAGTCGTATGTGGTCACTGGTACCCCCAAGAGTTCCAGAGGTCTCAATTCGTGTTGAAAAGGTGGAGACGAAGTACTATTATGCTGGTGGATCATGCCGCTTCATGTTCGACTGCACTACTGAAGCAGTGCAGAAAAACTTCGGGTCGCTATCGAGGCCAAGCGATGTTTCGCTCAGTTCTAGTGACGACAGTCAGTCAGCTAGTGCTATTAACCGATCATTCCCGCCGTCCGAACCAGGCCGTGTAGTATCAACTCCACTCGTCAGCAAATTTGCAGCTATCGAAATAGCCATCAGGTGCGACGTACAAGTTATTCGAGATTTGGTACGCTTGCAAGAGCGCTTCACGTCGAATCCATCTCTCGATGGATGGATGTTTGAGTTGTTTTTTTGCTAGTCTTCAGCACGGAGGTATCAAGTTGTCGACCAGAAAAGGCAAGTATGTCGACACGTGGGGACCAATTGGTAGCGAGCTCATTGTTCAGGATGGAATACCCGATGAAATTCCTGACGGGGCAATATGGATTAAGCCGAAGAAGTGGAATGCGGGTGGATACGATGCAGTTATGGTGCACAAGAAGAACGGTCTTGTGCGCTTTGTGCAGGTGACGTCAGCCGATAACCACTCCCTGAAATTCCGGTTCTTTTACGACTGGCTCCAGAAGCTTTCACGAGCGGGTGGTAAAAGTAGTTTCGTTGTGACGAAGACAGAGATTATCGTCGTTGCGGAAGAAAGCAAGCTTGCTGATTTCAAATTTGATTCGACCACCTTTGGGCACGGATGGGGTTTTGGCGAGGTGAAGAACCTGGAATCACTGTTTCGATAAGGAGACCCCACGAGCACGGTGGTGCCGCTTTGCTGAACTGTGGAATATTTGTTATCGAACAGAAGCTATGATAGTGCAAAGCAAAACTTGTAGCTTGTTACGCAAACCAGAAAAAATCGAATGCAACATGCATGTATTATCTATTTGTTGCACTGTCCTGCGTGTGCGTGTGTGCTATGCTGTCTGTATCTATCTCCGGTTGCGCGGGTTCCGCCCGGGGTTTGCCAGCTTCAAGTCGCCAACACCGCGCTTCTTCCGTCTCTTACCGCCGTCAAACGCCGAGTCTCCATCGTTGTCCTCACCACCATTGCGCTCACGAGCACGCTGCTGCTTGCGCAAGTCCGACTGCGGCACGAAAGACATCTCGCGGACGTAGCCGCCTTCTGCTGTTTCCTCCTTCTTGAATGCACTGCGCTCCTTTTCGGATGTACTCTGCATGCGCAACCGCTCGGCGAGCGGCAATTTAGATAGCTGCTTCTTCTCACGCTGTGCAGCACGGTCGCTCGACGATCCAAAAGACATGAGGTCGCCCACCTTCTCACCCTCCCCAATCTCGTAAAACTTCGGCGCCGGCTTCCGCTTGCCCTTATGGGCAGTAGGCTGTGGTGCATGCTCAATCTGTTCTTCCTCGTCCGAGGACTCATCGCTAGGACGGCCCTCCATCTCGTCATCTTCATCGTCTTCCACACGGGCAAAGCGGCCGCCCACCTCCTCGTCTTCATTATCATCGCCATCGTCGTCGGTACCAGCGTCACTATCCATATCCTCACGCTTCTGCTGTTTCGAGTTAGCAGCGTTCGGGTGCAATAAACGATATGTGTCACTCTCCTCGTCCACTTGGAAGTCTGTAGACGTGAACATGCGCGAGAAACGATCGTCTCCAAGCGGGTTCGAGAACGACTTGTCGGCATCTGCCTCCTCCTCGCCGTCGTTTTTGCCGTTCTTTTTCCGCTTCGCATCGCTCTGCAGCAGGCGCTCCGCCACGGTACGATTGATCTTGGGTAGACGGCGCTGAATCGTGATACGGTTGCCTTGCTTTGCCTCCACCTTCTCTTTGAGCTTCTTCTTGCGCCACTCGTCGTACGCGAACGGCTCGGCCACAGCCTTCACCTTATTGTACAAGCGCGCATCCATGAAGTAACCGTGCATGTACGCCTTGAGCAATGGCGTACCAACCAAATGGTCCAGTCCAAAGGAAGCAATATCAGCACGAGTGACGAAGCGGTAGTCGTCGTACACCGTAGATTGCGCCTCCTCCTCCAGCTCCTCCGTGAGCGAGTCCAAGAATGAGCACCACTTTGGCGCAATGCCAAGCTCTGGGATGTAGTAGCTCATCACACGCTCCTGTTCTCCAGCCACAAGCAGTACGCCAGACTTGCCCTGAGCTCCCTCCACAATGCACACATCCTTCACTTCAGCCGGAGTCTCGACATTCGTGAAGATAGCACCATCCCGACGATCCCAAATCTTGATCACCTTTGCATCCGACGAAACGACCTTACGGGCGTAGTCGTGGAACTGCAGGTCCACAATGGGCAGTCCATACTGGTGGTTCTTCTCCAGCAGAGGTCGTGATGACCGCAGATCGTACAGCAGACACTGTCCCTCCGACGTGCCCACCCCAAACGTCAGTCCGTCGTCATCAAATCTCAGCGCCGTGACCTCCAACTGCTTGTCTGCGTTCACTCTCGACGGCGCAAAGTGCGCCGCCACATCCAGACTCCCCACTCTCTGCTGGCTCCTCGAGTCGAACATCTCGACCACTCCGTCCTCACAGCCCACCCCGACCAGCTGATGGATGGGGTTCAGCTGCACGACATTGGCGGCATTGTCCTGCGACTCCAGCTCCAGCGGCGCCACAAAACGTCCCTGGTCCAGATTCAGCCGGTACACCTCGTGCCCGGACGCGGCGACGTACAGCTCGCAGCTCTCTCGATGGTACGTCATGTCCCGCCCGAACTTGGGGATCCGCATGGCGTAGTGGTTGCCATACGGCGCGTGGAAGGTCACGGACCGATTGGCCTGCAGGAACGCGAGCTTGCCAAAGTCGGGCGACAGAATCTCGAGCTGCACCACCTCGGCGTCCAGTCCGCGCTCGAACTTGAGACTCAGGTCGCGCACGTCGAACACCTTGACGGCCGGCGGGTAGAGACCTGTAGCCACCACGTAGTGGCCGTCCGCGCTCATCTTGACGCGCTGCGAGCCGGCCGGGAAGTGAAAGTCCTGCAGCAGCTCCACGCGGCGCCGATAGTCCTCGTCCTTGGCCAGCGCCTTGCGACTGCCACCTTTCTCCGCCAGCCACTGCGGCAGCGTCTTGCCCGAGGCCAAATTGTAGATCTTGACGCCATTCAGCGACGACGCCGCCAGCGCTGCCATCCTAATTCGTGCCTCAATTCCGCGAGATGTGTCAACAAGGTCAATGCCAAAATGTCAATGACGCTCGCCCACCAGCCAAAACCACAGGCCACTTCATATCGTTACTTAACGTAGCATACGGAAGTAAGATGTATTGCAATATATTGCGACCATTATTGTTTGGTGGAAACAATAATAATAATCAGATTCGAGCGAAGGATGCGGCGGTTCTGCTGGCGCGAGCGCAGCGAGAAGCTCAACTGGCGGCTGCTGGGAGCACTGGACATGGCGGAGCTGGTGCGGCGAGGGGACCCGACGGCGCTGGAGCCGTACGCGCTGCACGTGACGTTCGCGCGGCTGCCGGCGGGGCGCGACCCGACGACCCGCGACGCCTGGTTCCTCGTGCGATTATTGCAGCTGGCGATGGAATATATGCTGTTTGTGAGGGCGAGGGACGGAGAGGTTTTAGAGTCACTGAGTGAAGAATTAAGGATTGCTGAGAGGTATTCTAGTTTTTTTAATTGATTTTAAGAGAGTTTGCTTGGTTAGGGTTAAATGTTGAAGTGGATTGATGGGGATTATTATAACTGTGAAATATTAAATATGTGAGACAGCGAGAGAGATGAAGTGACGGCGAGTATGCACAAGTGGAAGACACGGTCTCGCAGTGGAGAGAAGCAAGTGGAAAAGCTGCACCAAGTGCTGCAGAATATTGCCAAGTTGTTGCAGATTCACGGGTAGGGTGAGGGAGATGGAGGCAGTGGGGTGGAGAGACAATCTGATGGTGGTGTTTGAAATTGCTGTTGCTAGAGCGTCTCCGTCGGCGGTGGCTACCATCGAGACGCTGTTAACCGAGTTGATTTCGGAGAGGAGGGCTCGGCAACGGAAGAAAAGGTCAGTGGAGAAGGAGAATGACAGTGGAAATGAACGAGACGATGTGCTAGCAGTGCAGGAAGCTCGTGTCTGTGGATTCTGTGGGAAAATTTTCTCATCGGCCGAGTATCTAGATAAACACCTCGTGAGGCGTCATCCTGGAGAAAGTATAGAGAGAGAGGCTCCGATCAAATGCAAGGTTAAAAGTTCCACCGGTTATCAAGAAGCTGTCGTGGCTGGGATTAAGGACGAGGGTTCGACGGCATCGGAGCTGGCGATGCAGAGGATGGTGCAACAGGTAGAGCAAGCGCTGCACACTCACGAGGAAAATCTTCGGTCGCTTGCGAAAGAAGAATCACGCAAGGTTCAGCAAGTCTATGAGCAGTTGCATACGGAGACACAACTTGTGGAGGAGCTGAAGGCTAAGCGGCTGAAAACTGAGCAAGAACTTGATGACTCGAGGAGAGAACTGGAGGAGGCGCACCAGCAAAAACATCAGGCCGAGGAAGAGTTGAGTGATCTGAAAGAACAGATTCAATTCATCACAATGAAAAAGAAGATGATGGGACATGTGCCTAGTGCAGTCATGCCCGCGGCTTCTTGGGCTCGCAGCGATGAACTATCTGCCACTGAGGCAGAAGTTAAAAGTCTACAGCAGACGCTTGAGATGGTTAACACGGAGCTAGAAGCTTCTCGAGGGGAGCTTGCGAAGTTGCAGGGAGTACACCTGGCTGTTTTGCGAGAAAAGAAAGAACTAACAGATAAACTGGCTGGGCTCAGCCATAGTTCGGCTGCCACGCAGCTGGAAATTTACACCCAGACTGAGGCGCCAGTGATGATTAATGAGACCACGCAAACGGATGAAGAGTTTGACTCACTGATTATTCAGGACATCAAAATAAAGGAGTATCAATCTCCTACGTGTGAAGATGTAGGAACAGACCCAATGGTTACACATTGCGAAGACGTCGGAATGCAAACTGTCGTTGTTTCGCCACCATCTTATGCAGATGTAGAAGTGCAGACGATTCTTTTAAATGAACCAGCCCCAATACCGACGGCAGTGATAGAACCTGTTTTAGAAGAGCCTGTACCTGCAGATTTACCAAGTATTGCTGACGTGATAAATGTTGCTGTCCCTCCTGAGCCAACGGATGAAGGGCGCATTCCAGATTATATTCAGCAAATTCACATCGAGGATCTGCTTGATGCGCTCACCGATCGTGCACAGAGGTGAGAACACCAATTATAAGAGGGTGGAGCATAAGCTGACTATTTTATTATTTCATGCTCTTTTCTATCTATCAGCGCGGCGGCAAAAGTGACCCCAAGTGAAACATCTTCCAATAATGCACCCAAAACATGCAGTTCAATTCCTAGACACAAGTTCGTTCGCAGTCACTTCCAACACGATGAAAGTGCGGTAAAAGAACGTGTCGCCAGCTGCCTTCAGCAACTTGATCAGTTTTCCTCTCGATTTGGAGTTCCGGCAAAGAGTGTTTGGTTGGCAGATGAAAATTTGAATCTTGTTCAACAAGCGTTGCATGGTCATTTGGAAGTCCTGCCTTCAGAGGTGTTGGCAAAGATGATTGATTGTGAAAATGCTGTCAACACGATTATTGAAACAGAGTGGGCACCCATGGAAAAGACCAGGCAACAAGCATTAGAAAGATTTAAAATGGAAACTCATGCGAAGTCAGAGGCCAGCCAAGGACTAGTTCGACAAGCTATGGCTGCTTTTGGAGTAGCTATGCATCCAGAGCAGTCAAGTGGCATTGTAAATGATGGAGACCGTCGTGCTGAAAGTGATCTAAATGAGACGTTGGGCTCGACAAGGATTAGTGTCACTTCAGATTCAGTACCTGTCCGCCGCTACTCTGCTAAAAATCAGCTTACCGTTGTCATTGAAGGCGAAGTGATGACAGAAGGCATTGCGTACGTTGCGAACGAGAATATGACTGCTCCTAACGATGCAAATAATGATTTTGGGCTCGCCAATACGGAAAGAGATACAAACGATGCCGTAGAGGGCATTTTTAAACATGGTATGCCGATGGAAAGTGGATATCGAGACGTCGTCGAACCAATAATCAGTGACCTTGATCTTACGCCAGTCGCGAGTAACTCGCGCGCAGGGCAAAGCACTGCTGTTTTTATAGAGAAATCGGGCAGAGAAGAACTGGATGCTATCGATATTGCACATGGAGTAGGCCAAGTAGTTCCAGTTGCCCACGTTTTAATGGACCGATTGGAGGAAGGGGCAATTGAAAGGCCTGAATTTTTTTCACCTGACACCCGGATTGTACCAGATCAAGATTTCAAAGATAATAGCAGATCCTCATGGGGGACCTGCGACCTTGAGAGACCCAATAAAGCCGTGTTCTCTACTTTTTCGTCCACTCCTGTAGAAGTTGGAGATGTAGTCTCCCGGCAAGCGTTTATAGAAGACAGTGAAAGCAATGATTGGGAGCAGGACAAGCAGCAAGATGAACGCTCTCGGTGGCAATTACCACGGATCCGTTCTTTCACAGACGTAGAGTCGCGTCAAGCAATGCTCCCAGCCATCACACGACTGACGATTGATGATACTGAGGAAGCGGATGAACCCCACCCGACAAACTCCTTGGAATTGGATCGACTTTTGCCAGTCAGTCAGGTTGCATCTGCTGAGCCAATAACTGGATTGGAGCACACTTTGTCTTTGGCAGCATCGTCGGAGATGTCGTTCGACGCTAATATTCCTAGCTTAGGGACAGAGAGTGCCGCAGTGGATGAACCTACCAGCACGGCCTCGCAAGGAACCGGCCAAGTGGTTGAAGGAGAGGTCCAATATTCAACACAAGAATCTATCGCGGCTGATGAGCAAATCGATCCCACGCCTATTCACAATGATAGCATGCACACAAATGCGGTCGTGAAAATCAGCAACGTCATGAGCTTTGACGAGTCCGATATCGAAGAGGTCATGCTGACGTAAAACAGCACTTAACTATTGCTTTTAAGTTGGAAATTATGGCGATATAATGGCTCTCTACCTGCTTTTCCGCTACATATCAATTAATGCATCGTGTCTAGCCTGAGAGATTCGAGTCGTACAGACTATTCATCTGACGGTGTTGCCGGTTGGCATTAATCAGCTTTTGATAGAGCGTCATATGCGTGCTCGCGTTGCAGTCCACACCACAAGAACTTGGCAACATGAGAAAACCTATCTTTTGATGGACAAAGTCCCTTCAACCATTGCCAAGCTTCATTGATCCGTCGTAAGAGAGCATGCCAGGGGTTTACACAGAACCACTCACCCAGAGCGTCATAGGGGTCCACTAACGTGTGTGGAAGATGGTCGATTCCATCAGTGAGACGATTATTCTCGAGACGATACGGTTGAATGAGACTGAAGCCTTTGTCACTAGCCGCAGCCTCGAGTGCATCACAGGCCTCGAGGAATGTCATCCCGTCGATCTTTTCGTATGGAACCTTCGTTGCCTCCATGAATTTCTGACCCGGAAGTCACGAGCAAGCTTGTTAACTTTGATGTTGTCGGGGCAGTCTATGACCTCTGAGTCGACGATGTTGATACCGATTTCCGTATCGCTTGTCATGCTACGACAGTTCCAGTTTGCCGATCCGAGAGAGACGTACACGTCGTCAACAATGACCAGCTTGCTGTGGACGTACAATTCTCGCTCTTCTTTATGGTGTATAGCTTGAATTTGTCTGGGAAGTTGAGCTGGAGGGGATCCACCATTTGATGAAGCAAACGGTTGTACCCAACATATTTCGCCTCAGCAGTTTTCTGCACGATGACAATAAGGCGCGTGATGGTAGGCAGCTTTTTAAGCAGTATCTTCTGCAATTCTGGCACGAGGATGAAGTACTGATCCTGAATGAAGACGTAGTTGCGCGCTTTGGTGATTGCTTTGATACGGGCGTGGAGGATCGAATGTTCCCCTTTGGCGCGAAATCGTAATCGTGGCACTTTGGGCTGTACGTGCGCACAAGCTGCACGGCATGTGAGCCATCCTCCGGAATTTCCTCTTGATCAAAGGAAGATCCGAGAAGTCCGGGTTCTCAAAAGCAAGTAAATCGTCTAGCAGATCTTGTGACGGCTTGGGCTTCGAGTTCCAACGCTCAAGGAAGTTTGTAACAACATCCATCGCCGCAGGTCCATTTATGCGTGCATGGGCGTCTACCCACCCCTTGTACCCCTTGTCATCGAGACCTGCACGGTGGCGTAATTCATACTGATCATGCTCGATGGTATCCCAGCGATTCGATGTGAGGTCCACGCCTCCTACGTAGGCAACGAGTTCGCAGCCTTTTCGTATAATAACGGACTTCTGGTGGTGCGATGATGCACTGTGCGGCAAGCGGTCGTCAAACACGAATCGCGCGGGTCCTTTAGCTTTGGCGGTGGCAATGCATTGACAAAGTCTCGAACTTCCAAGACTTGCTTCCTCTCTATTAAGTTTGACCAGACCAACATCCGGACATCCGCTCCTCGGGTCACAGCACCTTCGACCAGCCTGTGCAAGGTCGTTTTTTCGCTCTCCAGTTCCTGTGGCTTAAACGGCACATTGCACATCGTCCAGCCGGTTATGTACACAAAGTCATCTTCGTGAACATCCTCGATATCATCTGCAACGTCGCTGAAATACTCTGAGGATGCCGCGTAGAGCTTGACCCTGTTGCCAGTTGTGAAAAGCTCTTGTTGTTGTCGGTCGAAGCCGCCACGGGCGATTCGCATTTCCGGAGCCGTCAGGAACCAATTCTGATGGTCCAAAATTGGTTGTTTAAATAGCACCCGACTCCTCTTCTCCAGCACTTGTTCCCGCCCGTGAGAAATCGGACGGATTGAGGAATGCATGGGTCAGGTGAATTTGGAGAATGAGGTTACCGCGCAGTGCCTCATTCTCCGTTCTCGTTGACTCGCGATGCGACGTCTATTAGCACCTCTTGGGAGTTGGCGTGCGATGTGCAGCACTTGGGCACCTATTCTAGTTATCGTCGGCTTCATCTTGAAACCTCGAATTGACAGAAGTGCTGCTGTCAACAGGAATATATTTTTCTGATCATTTCAACGGCAAAATCAACGACAGCAAAACAGCACCGGAAAATGTCTGCTACTCTGGCCATTCAATTTTTCAGACCAAAGTAGTCAAGGCAAACAGCAACAGAGTTAATCCCTCCAACAACCCAGAGGTACGAGGTGAGGTCGTTTCCTGGGAAAAAGGCCACGGGTTGATGGTCGATTCATTTGGTCGTTATCGACAGAAGTGGCATTTTTCAAGATCGCAACATGTGCGATCAGCTCGATGGACAGTCCCGTATAGGAATGGCGACAGCAACTTCCTGGGAGTTTTATAGCAAATGGCCGCGAAGTAGATGCTTGTGGACTGACTGAGGCTTTAACCTGTCGATTTAGCAGGTAATAGTACCAGACGGAAGACTGCATCGTACCATATATATCGGTTGCTAACCACCGCGACTGGTTGATTAGCTTTGCTTTGTTATTTTGCTCTGCACACCAGTGCTTTATATCCAGGGGACCGAAGCCGACTTGATTCCAGTCATACCACCAGCGTGCTCAATGAGTTTCTCCGTTTTGCGCGGTACTCCTGGTACTTGGACTCATCCTTTGGCTTTGCCCTTCTTGTACATCACAGCCAGATTGTGGCACGCAGGCGCAAAGTTGGCGTCGCAGGCCTTTTCCAGGTATGTTTTCGCCACGGCGACATCCCGCTTGATGGGGCTATCAATTCTCGGCGAAAGGTACATGCACTCGCCAAGCGGTTGCAGCTGTTGGCGTCGTCGCGTTCGCACGCCTCCTTGAAAGCTGCAAGGCCCTTCGCAAAGTTCTTTACCAACCACAACAAAGTAAATATCAAGTTGATATGCCCAAAATGATAAGTATCTATTGCAGCAAGAGAAACGAAATGAATATCTGCCAGTGTGCCTGAATGAAAGCAAATAGATAACTCCAACAAAGTGTTAGTAAAATAAATTACTGCAATCATATTCATGAAATAGCCTTCTTACTGGCACTGCTCCACAGTCGCTACATCCCAGTACAATCCGTTTATCTTCAAGAAGATGATCATTTCCAGCACCATGGGGGACGTGGTGGTGCTCATGACGCTAAAACACAGAGCCAAACGGGTCTGGATGGAACCCCGAGCAGTAAATTACCAAACATTAGAGATCTTCAACATAAATTACGGTTTGAGGCAACAACAAACCCAAAATAGATAATTGGCCTTGCCAATAAGAATTTATTTTTGGGCATATCTATTTTGGGGATGCCTGATATCAACCCTACATTAACATTGACCTCAAATAAGTGTGCAACCTTCTCGCAGCCAATGCCCTGCGTGTGCATGAATCCGACGTGGTGGCAGCCGGCAGCGTGGCCATCGGCACACGATTTCTTTATCAAGTCACACGGAAAAATATTAGCTTAGTGTTTTTCAAAGAGTACCACATAGTTATACTTCGTACGAAGTATCTCACCAAACAGCTTGAAGGCCTCGGGGTGATGCGTTAGAGCGGATTGAGGTTCTCGAAAAAAGGATCTCGGGGTGATAGATAGATAGAGCTGAGCTTAGTAATGATGCAGGGCTGCATTGTTATATATCCTACATGAGGTTGAAAGATAAATTATGGTTGGCTCCCTACAGGAACAACACATACATTATGAGGTAGCTGCGAACATAAGCTCTTCCTCGTCAGCTTCAGAAAGCAAATCCTGAACCCAACGAGCAGCAGCACTTGGCTCCATTCTTCAGCAGCCAGGTATTTATCGCAACCGCTGCAAATTCTGCTGTGTGCTTGCACCAAATGTAAATAAACATGCGGTTTCGTCCACCACATTTAGTTTGTAGTTACCGTATTCTAGATATCATAGAGCAAGACACACCTGGTCTTAGCCAATCACGCGCCACCAATTCACAGCCGCTCGGACGAGATGTCCTTGAGCGCAGTTACAAAGCCAATATGGCAGAGCAGAAGAGCCAGCCATTTCCGGCGACGCGCGCCATGCTGCGGACCCCGGGCCAAAACAAAGACCGGACGCGCACGAAGGGCATCGACAAAGGAGCGAAGCTGTTTCAGCGCTTCGCCGTGTCCTACCGTTTCAAGAGCGATGTTATCGCTTTCTACGACACTGGTGGTACCATGCAAGCCACGATTCAGCATTTTTTCCCTCTCTGTTTTTACCATCGACACTAACAGTTAAAATAAAAGGAAGAAAGCGTCGCGTTTACGCGTGGCTGAAGCAAAGGGAGTTTATTAGGGGTAAATGTGCGTCTGGACAAGGCTCGCATCTCAACGACCGCAAGCTTGTCATAGGGAAGACGCTATGAGACACGACCGAGGAGCAACTTGTGCTCTGGAATAATGCACTGCGAAGCGACGGTGCACCTGTCACCGCGCTGATGGTCCGCTTGCAAGTGACAGAATGTTACATTGCTGCGGGTGGGCCACCAGCGTGGTTTCAAGCCTCACACACGTGGCTGCTGTCACTTTTACGCCGTCACAAGTTTTCTATTCGACGCCGGACGCGCCAAGGTCAACACTTACCCGAAGATTCTGATCAAGTAGCAGCAAAGTTTGGTGCCGAGGTGCAGGAGCGCATGGTCATGCTAGGTGTTGATAAAGTTTTCAACGCAGATCAAACGGGTAAGATAAATGCTGATTAAAATATTGTTTTTCTTCCATTTACTAACGTTCTATAGCTGTTAATTATGAGTACTTGCCTGTTAAAACGGTTTGCTCTACAGGTCAGAAGACAGTGTGGATGAAAATTTCAGGAAAATGCAAAGAGAGGATGGCGGCAATGTTACTTGGCGACAGTAACGGCACCAAATACGACCCATTTTTAGTCTTTAAAACAAAGTCATCCAAGGACGCGGAGCGGGCTCCACACAACTCAGCTTTTCAGCACGGATTTGGTCGCAAACTATGGGCCGATTTGGCTCCGCAACAGCATGGAGTTCGCATTTATGGCAATCAGGCGGGCTGGTGGAACAGCGAGCTTACCATCCAGTTCCTGCTCTATCATTTTCGTGACAGAGCCAATATGCAGAAGCCCGTGCTGCTGTTGCTAGATGATTTTCCCGGTCATTGGCGTGAGGATGTGTGCATTTTTGCACGACTACTGAATGTTGAGCTCATGCGAATTCCCCCGGATACACGTCGACTTGCCAGCCAGCAGACATTGCATGGAACAAACCTCTGAAAGATAAATTACGAGGGACCTGGGTCCAGCAGATGCTTCACCAGATTCGTAGCCATGTTCCGGGGGTGAATTTTAAGCTTCAACCGCCTGATCGACGTGATTTGATTGACTGGACTAAGATTGCGTGGAATTCACTGTTGGCATCAACAATTCTCAATGGATTTTCAAAGGCGAAAATTCTACCTGCAGCAGAAGCCCGGCGCTCCGAATCGATAGCTTCTAGCAACCAGTCTGATCTGTGCTGGTATTCTCTGCTGGAGCTGATGGACAAAGTTGACCTGCACGACGCCGTGATTGACGAAGACGCGATATTGACACGTTGACAGAAGATGCAGTTTAACATGGTAATAAAAATACGCATCTTTGTTCCTGTACATCTCGTGTGCATTTTCAACTGGACGATTCAGTGTTCCTGGGGTGCGCTCTATGATATCTCGAATACGGTAGCTTCACCAGTGGGGTTGCTCGAAGAGCTCTGAAGTAAATAAATAAGAGAGTGGCTATTTGGCCCGACTCAGTTAACCTTCCCGTACAATCATTTTATCCTATCTGATGTGCTGTCTGATCCGCTTCATCCGTACAGTCAATACCGGCTAATCGTAGTCCTTGGCGACGTTTAGTCCTTAGCGACACTTCATCTTGGCCACTGGCAGCGGTGGATTGCGAAACATATGGGTTTCACCATCTCATACTCATTTTTAGCTTGGTTGCAGTAACCCGTTGATAACGGGCAACAAAGTCGAGTTCTCCATCTACTAGAATGGCAGGGCGTCCAAGTGTTAAGGGCACACGTAAGAAGCCACCTCGTGGCCTCCACATCTCCGTCACGTATAAGCACAAGCAGGATATAATAAACTACATAAATGAGGGACACGACTTTGAGCAGACATTAGAGCAATTTACCCGACAATGTCTGATAAAAAAACACAAAGGAACAGGAAGAAACTGTTTAGTAAGTGGACTAAGAAGGATACGAAGATTTGTGTTGCATGTGCGTCGGGCCGGGGAACACGTCGGAATCTCCAAGAGATGGGTGAAGCTACAGTACTGTTATGTGAAGCAGAATAAGAGATCGTGAAGTGAATAAATTCTTTACGAGCTGATGGTGCTCCAGTTTCTCGTTTGATGTTGAGTATAAAGGCTAAAGAAACTGCACTAGAATTTGGGACTGACTAATGAACAATTTTCAGCTACAGCTACGTGGAATAATCTATTTCTTCGGCGCCAAAGATTATCGGTTCGCGCTCGCACTCGACAAGGCCAAACAACAAAACAGCAGACGCAGAGCAAAAGCGCCAAGAAATTTGCAAGTCAGGTTTACGAACAATGGTTGAAGAAGGATGCTCTCGAATTTCCAATGCTGATCAAACAGGTAATACTTTTTATTTTTTTATTTTGAGCTAACTACTTTACTGACTTCATAATCAAGCGGTTTTCTTTGAATATATTCCTAAGTGCACAATCACTAGTCGTGGCGTGAAAAAGTATGAATTAAGTGTGGCAACAAAGACAAAGAATGAGCAACGGTCATACTGCTCGGTGACTCCGACGGCAACAAACATGAGCCGTTTATTCTTTTTAAAGCACACCTGCAAAAAAGTGGAGAAGCAACTAGTGAATAATGAAGAGCGTAATGGCTTTGGCGAGTACGTGTGGAAAGAGATAAGTTCTCTTCACGACAAGTACAAACGAAAAAATTACGGCAACCGTTAAGCGCGGTGGAACTTTAAAATGTCCATCAAGTTTTTGGAGTATCACTTTGGTAGCCGTGAAAATCTTGACTAGTAAATATTGCTGGCCTGGGATGATTTCAGCGGCCATTGGACACCTGAGGTAGTTCCTACGCCGAAAGCATTAATGTGCATCTACTAAAAATCCCACCTCGATACACATGTATGCCAGCTGGCAGATATTTCCTGGAATTAACCTTTCAAAAGTCGACTAAGACCTAGATGGCTGCAAAATTTACAACGTCAGCTTGCCTCATACAAAGCTGGTGCGTGCAGACGCCGTCAAAAACGAGAGAAGTTAGATAAGGCGATAGCAGAAGCTAAAAAAATGCACGATCAAGAAACGGCAGCCTCAATTGCCTCTGAATTGCGCAGATTTCGTTCAGGAATCGTTTAAGCTATCAGCGCCACGTAGGCCAGAGCTAACAAACTGGATAATGAGTTCATGGAGTCAGTTGCCCAACACCACGATACAAAGCGGATTTAAAAAGCTGGTTAGTGACAGACAGTCGTGGTGCTAAAGCTACAGTTTAAGAAATGGATCGCATTGAAGACACACTCGGTGTAGAAGCAACTATTACGGAACTAGAGAAGCTTCACCGAGTCAGCGAACCAGTTGACTCCGATAATGATGGATTCGGCAGTGAAGCCACCACTGCCGAATCCATCTACTCTGCAGTTAGGCACACTAAAGGATTTATCGCACCTTGGTAATGAAGTGAGTGCCGACAATTCCAGCGCTAACCTTGAATACTTAGTATCTCTATAGACATTCATCTCGATAGTCGAACAACAATAAAACAATTCACATTAGTACAGCTTTATCGTGCGCATTACACTGCTATCTTACCCGGTCTCCTGGTGACAATCACCACTATTGATATGCGTGCAGTATAGTCGACGTTTCTCGAAGTCTGCTTTTTCAGCAGCATGAAGCAGCAGCAAGAGTCCACGAGGTACTGGGCCTCGTGTTTATGATGTACTCGACGCTCAGGCAGCTCTGGACTCTCCAGCGTCGGCTTAGAACGGTGCCGAGAGCGGTGTCTGAGCGGCGTCAGGAGCGGCGCCGAGGGCTGCGTCAGGTGCGGCGTCAGAAGCGGCGTCAGGAGCGGCGCCTGCTGTGCCTGCGTTCAAAGAGAATAGATAAGCATGAGTGTCAGCTTCCAGAAGAATGCGAGCCACACACCGAACACCGAAAGATAACACTTTGTGGGGCAGCGCTACAACACAGATGGCGAGATAGAACAGTCGTGGATGCCTAACCGCGCACTGAAGTGCGGTGACGCCTAGGACTACGGTTAGCCGGTACCGTGTAAATCGTGTGTACCATGTACACTGTTGCCTGTCAGCCAGAAAATTTTGAACGGAGGGAGCAAGCGGGACGCCAGCGAGGCTGCAGGAAGGAGGATATGGATCTCCGCGTGCGCGCCGTGCGTGCAGCGCAGAAGCGACCACTCTCTGGGCCTTCTGCATATGAGGTGGATGAGAGTGATGACAGCGATTCCGAGGCATTACAGGGCGACCTCTGGCAACCACCGCCTGATGCTTGCGGTGCCGAGCTGGTGGCGGGGAGTCTTCAGAGGACCTGAGTGTCTCTGATGCTATCGAGTCTACCAGTAGCACCAGTGAAGGCGGTGGGCCTCACCCAATATTGGCTTTACCACCAAATATGGTGGAATTTGCCTCGTGGGGACCTCCGACGCCTATCTGGTTGCGTGCCAAGCGCAGACATTCCAGGTACACTATCTTCTTTCCCTGGACTAACTTTTGGTATAGTTTACTCATTTCATTTGATGCTGATCCGGTTAAGGTATTCCTCGCACGCTCAAATACGACGGTGGCGGAGCGCAATACAAGGTTCGGCAGATCACAGTCAAATGCAGAGAAAATTCCTGTTTCGTGGGGGCAGTATTCAAGGACATTCGTGTGCGTATACTTTGGGAAGTACAACTCCCAAGCCACGAGCAAGATACCGAGGCAGGAATCTCGGTGAAAGGGCTGTAAAGCGCAGGTACACATATCTTTGGGTTGGGGCTGGTCGTGCTGGTCGGGACAGGTCGGGTTTATACGTTAATGTGCTCATGACTGTTGGATGTATTTGAATGTGCGAAATGCCTGTGTCCAGGTGGTGGACTTAAGAAGAAGACGTTTGCAGTTCGATTAACTCGCTGTTAACTGGAGCACAACCATTATCTCGATAGCGTTTCTTTCAGATCCCATCCAGCCAACCGAGTGAATCCTAACGAACCACGCTCCGAACAGTCGATACGCTTCGAAAGACTGGTGTCAAGAAGACTGGTATCATCAAACACATATTTGGAGAACACGAATAGCAACCCCGCTCCGAAAGACATTCAAAAGTCTCGACCACAAGTTAAAGGCTCGTGATCAAAGAGATGGTCCACCCACCAGTGATAAACTGTTAAAAAAGTGGATGAAGGAATTTGGAGCCAAGACTGGAAACGTTGGTCGATTTTTTTCGTCGGCGTAGGCGGCAAGGTAACATGAATGCTGTCGTAGTTTCTAATGCAATCGATCATTTGTCCGTTGTTTGGTGTGTTATAAAAGTGGCGACGTGTATCGCGCTACAGAAAAAGGACATGAGAGCTATATTTGAACTATTTCCAGAAGGCTTTTTGATTGATGCTACGCACGGGACGAACCGGTCCAAGTACAAGTTTTTTCGTTTATGGCCCATGACACCTTTGGCAAAGGTCAGTTGTACAGCATGCGCTGCTTCAAAACGAGCGATATGAAACTCTGTTGACTGCTATTGAAGAGTTCATAGCAGACAATCCTGCATGATCTAGGCTTCAGTGCGTCCTCGTGGACGAAGACTTTACGGAAATTTCGGTTCTCGAACAAGAGTATCCAGCTGTCACGATTCTACTCTGCCAATTTCATGTGCTGAAATATCTACGAGAAGAGATTGCTTCCTCCGACTATGGATTTTCGAAGGCTCAAAAAGAGCAACTCGGTGGTGTTATAAGTTTGCTCGTCTACTCGAAAACAGAAGCGGATTATGAAAAGCACTTCCAGAAGTTGGTTCACCTCGCGTCTATTGGCTATTCGTTTCATGCACCTGATCAGGGTGCCGGAAATCTGGTGGCATCGAGAGCAGTGCATGAATCGGGATCAGTCGATGTTGAATCGGGTACAGTCGATGACAGATCGGGCCGGTCGGTGATGAATCGGGGACGGCCGGGGTTCTAATGGAGAGTATTACCGTATCCAAAGACGAGCATCCCTTTGTAATATATTTCCGAAAAAATGGGATAAACGTCGGGAGCTATGGTGTGCACACATGCGCCAGAACACCGTAACACTTGGTAATAACAACAATAACTGGCTGGAAGCATCTTGGAAGCAGCTACAAGAGTGGGTGGATTCATTTATGGCAGTCGACGAACGTGCTTCAATTATGTACTATTAAGCCTATACGAAAAGCTGTTCGTTGCGGAAGTGTCAAAGAATATGAGTATCCAGCGCCCTGATTATGATCGCGAAATGACTTTGGTTGCGAATATTGTTACCGAGCATGCTTGCGAGCTTATTTTTAAGCAGTACTCGTATGCTCTCGGTCCTGCGTCGTACACGTTTTACGAGGGGTGTCCAGGCGTGTATTTTATCAAAATTACGTCGAGGGAGGAAGACGCACCGGACGAATTGAACGCTGAATATTCGGTTACCAAGCGTGAACGGAAATGCTCGTGCTTATTCATGTGCACGAGGCTGCTGCCATACCGGCATGCATTCTATATTCGCAAGGCGGTAGGTAAAGATACTGT
Organism: Phytophthora constricta; assembly: GCA_011947335.1. Classification (NCBI taxonomy): domain Eukaryota; phylum Oomycota; class Peronosporomycetes; order Peronosporales; family Peronosporaceae; genus Phytophthora; species Phytophthora constricta. The sequence goes on from JAAVTI010000338.1 coordinate 91,565, forward strand.
TTATCCAACACTTCTACTAAACAAGCGATGTATAGTATCGAACGTGCGCGCGGCGATTCAAAACGATCGTTCGATTACGGGTGCAGCTGTATCGAAGTCGTTCGACGCCAGAAGAGTGTTATCTACACGGGCCAGGCCGTGGGACTCCAACCGCAAATTTGGAGAGGCACTACCTATTGCGTCGGAGATTTGTGGCACGATGTCCGGACTCGGTATGACACAATATAAAGAAGCGGCAGTATCGTCAAAAGGTTGCTGGTCGTTTCAAGAGGGGCTCATTCAAGGATCCCAGTCAAAACGTACCCACACAGACCGACGCAGAGTCAATGGAGATCCCACAAGTGGATATAATACCTACCAGTTTAACTCTGACCCCAACGCTAGTTGCGCGACCAGAACTTCTTAATGGGCTGCTGTCACAAGACGACGCAGATAACGACGAACTACCTACTGGCATCGCATCTATCGATAACCCAAGCTGCCACGCATGGGGAGCCAATCCGAGTTGCTGATCGGTCGGATCAGTCCGGCTCAATCGGAGACGAATCGGGGCAGGTCGCGGACGAATCGGGGCAGGTCGGGGACGCTGGCACCACCAGTCTCACATAAACGGGGACACTACCGCCAGAAACCCCGTTTGTCATTGCTAGTCCACCAAGATCCAGAGAGCGTCCAAGGAAGACCCGCCAAGGCAAAGAAGGCTGCTCGTCTTAAGGCTGTGGCCATGGCCGTCAAAGATTCAGAGCTGGATGCTTCAAGTTTGAATGTAGCATCCTTGGAAGCAGCGCTGACTACGGAATCAACCTATGCATCGTCAGCCGAAGTGATCAATAAGTTCAACATGGGTAGAAGATGGTTTCAAGTTCAAGTCACCTACAGCACGAACGATGTCAAGCCTACCGCCTACGAAGCTATCGATACCCCCGAACCTTACGCGCAGACTGCTCCAGCGCATATTGCCAATTGCATAAAAAGGCCGTGGATGTGCAGTCAAAACACAAAGTCTTACTAGAAGGTGATGTGGCACTAGATATATCTGGCTTTGGCGAGTGTTAAATGGGAAGAATAATGATCATGAAGAACTGGCACGCATCGATGGAGGTGATTAAATTGGTGGAAAAGGCTTTATTGTGGGTTGGTACTGCTGATTTCTCAACGCCGATGCCAGCCTATTTTCAAGTCGTGGAGCTGCCTGAGTTACTATCCAATGTGAAAGCAGTTCCCCTTTTTTCTGCTAAGGTATGCAGGCAAAAATGCAATTTCCCACAACATTTAATGCCTTTGCTAATTGTCTGTTTGTGTACCGAATTCCTTTAATTATAGCGGCCACCTATATTAGGTGAAAGGGAAATTTGCATGCATAGACCAGAGCGCATACCACCGAATTTAAGCGATATATTACGATATGTGGTCCACACCAGTCAACCTTTCCATCAAGACGAGCGAAGACAGCTCCCACCCAGTCAGAAGCTACTGCGTCCCGAGACACCATTTTTCAAGCAGCAAATAGACAAAATCTATTATTTAGGCTCGCTCAGCGAGGAGGCTGACCCCCACCTCTCACTCCCCGTTTTGCCCCCCTTCTACAGAGACACATGCTCTCCTACAGGCAGTGAATCGAATTCCTTGCCGTCTTCGAGATCACCCACAGCAGTGTCGATCAGGCCCAACTCGGACAGCTTCTCCTCCACATCAACGGTGTTCTTCGCCAGCTGTCGCTCCGCCTCCGTCTCCAGAATTCGAGCTCTCTTGTACCTGCTTACGATCGTAGAACTGCTGCAAAGTGCTGTCCATGTCGTTGCCTTTGTTGAGATGCTGTACAATTTCTAGTTTTTGCCGACTCGTGTATGACTTGCGTCTGTTCTGCCGTGGCACACGGCCTTTGCCTTTCAGGCGTGGTCTTCCTCTAGCCATAGCGCATAGAGACGGTGACTATGCCGGCAGAATGCCAAATGTGGCGGCAACAAGCTGGTGGCTGCGAGGTCGTAGCTTATATGGTAAATTTCACGCGACCGTTATATCAAATTGGATGTCGGGTTGAGATAAGAAGTGATTCTATTGGTTGAGCTGCGACGCCCGTTATAAGTGGTGGCCGCTATAACTAAAGGAATCGGTATTGGTAATGTACTGGCATAAATCTTAGACCTCGTCGATAAAATAGAACTAAGAAACCATACGATTAACACTGTTATGGCGAAACGATTCGGAGCACGAAATGATGTGATCGTGGTGGATACAAACGAAATCGGCTCTATCAAGAATGGAGACATCTCGATGAATTTGAATATTGTCGCTGAAGTGTTTACGGGAGTGGAGACGCAGAAAATCTTAATTCCTGTGTACTGAACACGAACCATTGGTGCGGGATTATGATCAACTCCGAGCTTACGGACGTTTGCATTTACGACCCAATTGCTATGCATGCTTTGCAGCATGCGAGGAAAGCGTATGCGTTCTCGCTGGGGATGTACAGAGTATGGACGCGGATTCCACGTGGAGTGTTTTGCTGCGTTCCATTTCCGCGATGCGTTCACGGCTGCAACATCAAGTGTCCGTCACGCACTCGATATTGTAGCTTCAGCTGCGGTTGGCGAAGCACCGTTCAAAACGCGAAAGTGACAAAACTCAACGATCACTCACATCAGCAAACTCAGACTGCCTGAGTAGTGCGTCATAATTGTATTGCAGAGTCGACTCTTTTGCGCGTAGTAGCTCGAACATAGCTTTATCATTGCTGTAATGCCATATACAGTCCACTTCACATGCAGGCATCCGATGTCCTCCGTAGACTTCACCAATTGTGAAAGCGATCACCCTGGAAGTCCGACTCGTTCGCAACCGACACCGTGACCTCTTGTTGATTCAGCCCTCCTCCGTCACGAGCGATGCTGTGTCGTGGTGCCGTGCCAGCCCTCCACAACAGGCGACTCCGTGCCGACGGGTGAAAACGCACACGCGCGGGTGTATCGATGGCGGCAACGCGTAATTGACGGTGAGCCGAAAGGTCTTATACACACAGTGCGTTGTCTGGCACCGAGTAGCAATCGCGTCAGAGCGGATGCGAGTCGAATCCATAGAGTTGGAATGCAGAGTGACTGCAGACAACTGATCCAAAGTGCATATTGACGCCGCGTTATCTCGATTATCTCAGCTCCACCTGTAGTTGGCGCCACCAGTGTCACCAAATCAAACTCAGATCCGAGCTACAGTCGTCGCCTTCAAACACGAGCATTCCCAGCTTTGCCACCACTGAGTACTCCACCACCAAAAGAAAAAGAGCTGTCATCGCTGCTGCGTTGGCATACCGCACGCGCACGCAGTTGCGTTCGTCAAAAAGTAATGTTTCCCTCGAGCTGTTCATGCAATTGCACCATGTCGCCCGAGAAAGCTGCTCTACTTATGTTTACATTGGTTTTTGGCACGATACCTTCCGCCTGTACTTGAGTTGTCGATAGTCTCTGCGTGCACTCGATCTTAGCTCAAGTTCAAAGTCAGCAAACTCAAATCTTCAACATGCTTACCATTATTATGCCGTTGCGGTATTATAGCAATACCAATTGTAGCAACATCAGAAACACCTACTTGGGGCGCGAGCGCTTCAACGTGCGAGCCAGCTCGACGTCGAGCAGCCTCTCAGACTTGCCAAGCTCCGTGGCAATATCTTGCAGGACCTTGAGCACAGAGTCCGCCTGGTCCACCACGGAGCGCGCGACGAGATCATGTAGCACCCCTGTCTGCGTGATAGCCAGCGTGATGGACGTCTTCAAATCGAGCCTGCATTTGTCACCTTTTCCGGTCTCGAAGAGCAAGACGGGAGAAAAATCTCCTTCTTCTCTGTGCAGGAGTCGCAGCATAGGTCCTCGACCCCGCAGCTGGATCCACACCGTGCACACTTGGTATCGTCGCGGTGGTAGTGGCGACGTCGCTTGGGACGAACGCGCATGTATGAGGAGGAAGGATTGGAGGCCCCGTGCTCACTCGGGTGCCGACTCATTCTATTTCGAACGAGACTGTCGGACTTGTCCCGAGGAATACACGAGGAGGGTCCGACCCCTTCTTAGCACGGCGCCGAGGAGGGTCCGACCCCCTCTTAGCACGGCGCCCGCCCATTGCAGACTTTGCCTCTTTCACCTTCGTCAGCCTGGCGCCCTTGCTGAAACCGGTGTCGTTGTCGGCGCCCGTGTTCACGCTTGCGTCTTCGTTGTTGCCAGCATCCTTGTTGTTACCAGCTTTCTTGTTGACGGAGTCCTCGCCCTTGTTCTTGTCGTTGCCTGCGCCCTTTGCCATATTTGCTCCAGATTGGAAATGAAGATAGATCTATTCGCGTCGGCGCTAATGGGTGGCGACTGAGACTGATTTATCCGTCGCTCCCATACCAGAGGATAGGGCTTGACGCAGCATGAGTGAATAATGCTGTGCAAAGCAATTTTAATTTTCAAACGACGGCACCCAGTTCATCGCCGGAGAAGGAGGCGATCGCGGCGGCCAGAACGCGCTCGCCACTGGTGTGGCCCACCTTCTGCACAGCGGCGAAGCTCGCGTCGCGTTCCGTCCATCTCGTCGCCTACGGACAGCAAATTGAGGTTGAAGTCGTTGCTCACATGTACGCATTGTCCTGCGCCACGGCGGCCGCGAAGTACGCGTGCACGATGAGCTGCATGACCTCCTTCTTTCACATGGCCGCGTCGCCGCCCAGGCCATGGTCTCCTCGTAGCAGCTGTGCGACGACACGGTGTCTTCGCACCGCGCCAGCCCTTGGCCTTCACGGGCGGCGCCGTGCTCTCCGTGCCGCACAAGCCCCTGCTTGTCACACGCGGCGCCGGGCTCTTCGTGCTGCTCCATCACTTGCTTGCCACGACGCCATACTATCTCAGCCGCTCCGGCCTTTGCTTGTCTTGCACGACGCCGTGCTCACTGTGCCATTCCAGCCCTTGGTCATCACAGCGTAATGCTGTCGGTGCTGTTCCAGCCCTTGCTTGCCACGCGCGGTATAGTGCTCTCCGTTCAGCACCGGCCTTTGCTTGTGACATGCGGCGCCGTGTTCTCCTTGCCGCTCAAGGCCTTGGTCTTCCGGGCGGCGCCTGCCTCCCCGTGCCGCTCCAACCCTAGATAATTACGGCGCCATGCCGTCTGAGCCGCTCCAGCTTTTCTTCACTTGCGCGGCGCCGTGCTCGTCGTGCCACCCAAACCTTTGGCCATCACGCGTGGCAACGGGCTCTCCGTGCAGCTCCAGTATAGCCCGTCACAACGCCATGCCGTCAGAGACGATCCGGCCTTTGCCCGTCACGCGCGGCGCTGAGCTCACTGTGCAGCTCCTGCTCTTGGTCGTCACGGTGCTATTCTCTTCGTACCTCCACACGTGATGCGCGGCGCCGATCTCCCCGTGCCGCTCCTGCCCGTGATCACCACGGGTCTCCCCGAGTCGCTCCTGCCCTTGATGGTCCGGCGGCGCCAGGCTCCCCGTGTCGCCCCTGCCCTTAATGGTGCGGCAGCGCCGGGCTCCACGTGCCGCTCCAGCACTTGATGGTCCGGCGACGCCGGGCTCCCCGTGCCGCTCCTGCCCTTGATGGTCCGGCGGCGCCGGGCTCCACGGGCCGCTCCAGCACTTGATGGTCCAGCGACGTCGGGCTTCCCGTGTCGCTCCTGCCCTTGATGGTCCGGGCGGCGCCGGGCTCTCCGTGTCGCTCCTGCCCATGGTGGTCCGGCGGCGCCAGCTCCCCGTGCCGTTCCTGCCCTTGATCCTCACTGGTGGCTCCATGCCGTCTGTGCTGCGCTTGACCTCGGTTCTTGTGCGCCTCGCTCTCCCTGGTTGTCCACCTCCGTGTAATTATGGGCTAGCACGACGCTAATACGGCCGCCAAAGCAACCCCCTTCCTGGATCTAATTCTTCTGCAAGAGAATGATAGATAAAAGTGGCGACCCGGTACCCCTGGTTCCTACAGACAATATCTTGCGTGTAAGTGAAAAGACTTCAGCGCAATAGGGCTGGGACCATATATTGCCCAATCATAGCATTGGATTCTCGCTGGTAGAGACAGCATGTTGCACGTACGCCCACATAATTTAGCGGTGGTCAAAGGGTTAATCAACCGCAGTAATATGTCGCTTAATTTACTGTTGTATATACGCTAAGGATTTGGGTAATATGCTAACATATGCTGATTGGTCTAAATTCCTCAAAGTCACAGGTTTAACAGCTGCGATTTCGATATAACAACGAATAAAACCTCACTAGGGTTCAAGTGATTTTGGGGGCTGTGGCACGTCTGCGGTCCAATCCACTGTGTCGCTGCATTGCCTTTTTAATGATGAGGCCGTTGTAAAAACGCGGTGAATTATCGCTAATAAATGACCGAATTGCGAAATAAAACCTTATTTATCCTCCAATGTTGCGCGGTGTTATCTTCCGTCGCAGATGCCGTTAGTTTCTACAAGCGATCTTGCAGTATGCACTACAAGGTTCGCTTGTATTGTGTGTGCCTCTCGGCTTCTGACGCTTTGAATGAAGCATGCTTGGGCGTTCCGACTGAAATGGCCATTGTACAATGGACCAGAGAAGTCTTGTGTAGGACCTCGGGCTCAAATCATCCACAGTCCGGACTTTGAGGCTAGTCGTCTCGAGCGAGGCAAGAAAGCTGTTCTGCAGCCCTTTCTGCGTCCGGATGCTGACGGTGCAAGCAGTGAATACGAGTGCTCGTTTGTGGAGCAATTACAGAAACGGTGTCGCGTCACCAACAAGCAGGTCAAGTATGACCTGGTGTCGAGCATTCATCCAACATCAAACATCGCCGAGCGCTTCTTCAGCATTGCTTGTACAACCCTCGGCCAAGAACGCCATAGTCTTCAGCCAATTACTTTGGAGATGATCCTCTTCTTACGCCAAAACAGTTCCTACCGAGATGTTCAGACTGTCGCCGCCGCCACGCGCTAACATATGACGCTGAACTTGGTCATTATTCATTATTTATTGGCACTTGCTATATAGCCTGATTGATGTGGAAGAGACAGGCTTATCGTGCCTGATAAGGTCCGACCGATGCTCGACCATGCCCGACACCAAATAGAGTCAGTTAAGACTCAGATATGCAATCGAGTGACACGCAGTTGCCTTGTACGTACCAAAGATATGTGCGTAGAGCGCTCAAGTGTGGTTTGTATAGACTTCACCATGCTGGAGGACTTCGACGCGCTTAAATGGTAAGTGTGAAATCAAAATCAACTTGTTGAAAGAGTTAACTAAAGGCACATGTCAAGCTATCTGTAACGCATATACTGCAACTCCTTTCGGCTAGCCCATCGGCATCAGCAAGCAATTCAAACGCTAAGAGAACGTACGTTCCGCCGTTGGAGGAGTCTGTTTGGACACCAAGATCACTCTGGTAGTGGTGTGCGCGGTTCTTCCTCGGCCTGTAGTCTGGTAGTTGCGTCACAAGCTTCCCCGCGACCGCTCGGACAGCAACAGTGTAGCTTGAACTCATTGGCCACTAGAATTCTCGCTGGAGTTTGGAGTAAGAATGTGGTGACTTGAGTCGGCCCCGACGGTCCCCGCTATAGTGGACGGCTTCCGCTTCGTATTTCGTCTGCGTACGCTTGTTGCACTCAACGATACTGCAATGCGACGCTTGAACTCTAGGAGACTTATGTCCCGGACTTCCAGTGATTTCACTTGGCGATACAAGGCAAAGGCATTTATGATGCAGATATCAAGCGCCCACGAAAAACCGACATCGATAATCTCGGTTCTTTTCGTCGTGTGGGGTTCGTGCTTCGGAGCTGATCGACGCGGTCGACTGCATTCATGGCCAAGTTATACGCCCCAATAATGGCGGGCACAATGAATGTACTTCTGTGCATCATCTCGCTACCCGTCCAGCGCCTAATCGGGTAGAGACCATGGCAGCAAGCACTGGCACGTGGATCCGAGCTGGGTAGTGAACGAGCAGGAACTGTGTCACGGAGATCGTTGGTGTAGAAAATAACGCCTTTCTTGTCCTTGAAGACGGCAAATCCGGCGTTGGCAATGATATCTACGGGTCCGATGTAGGTGGTTCGCGACTTCTTCGGGAACTGCCGTTGTTGGCTCTTGTGCTTGGTTTCTCTTGGTTGCCAGCCGGCGGTTGGTTCAACAGCAGCAACAAGCTCCCAGGGACCTCGTTCCATGCCCCCACTCGCTCCACAGCATTCGTCAACTCGACTTTGTTCCATTTATCGACCAAATTCAGTCGAACAGTTCCGAGAAGGTGTGTTTCACCGTCCGGAAACCGTAGCAATGCAGCGGCAAGGTAATGGCGCGTGTAGAAATTATCGCAGACCATCAAACGCCTCCCGGACAAAGACGGTTGAACTCGAGTTTGATTGCCCATCATAGCCACCCATAATGCAGTCGGGCTACCCGTTGCAACGTGCACATCCGGAAGGTGGAGAGTGTTGCGAAGTTCTCAAATCCGGAAATGTTGATGTGTAGCGATCGGGTGGCGTCGTAGGCGATGTGTTACCAGACCCATTGTCCCAGACACTATGGACGTACAACGATGACCAACTCACTACAGCGTAAAAGCGCAAAGCGTATTTGTCGGGCTTAGACGGAAGATACGATTTTGCCTTCGACCGCGCTTTCGTCCGAGTGCTATTTTCATCAAGACTGCTGGTACCATGGGGTACTGCCACCGCGCAACTTCTTCTGGATGTGCTTGAGTAGTGTGCGACTGTGCCACAGGGGATCATTGTCATTTCAGCTTCTGTTGCAACGGTCGGTGAGTGGATCTTCAAATGGCTACAAATGTCTTGGAAGCGATTTCTCGACATCGTGTCACCAAAATCCCCACATCCTAGGAACCGCTTTGTACTCCAAAATCCGCGATCTCGTTCAGAGGCATGATGCTCATAGCTAGTTCCAGGCCTATATAGGCATCAAACTCGCTCTTCGAGACTTCCTGGATCCCGTTTTGTTCCATTTCTCCATTTGTCCAAAGGCGCAAGGAGTTCTTGAAATTACCTGTGAAGAATAGTGAGAAGAGACCTTCCTCTCCTCCACGCGCATAAGCTCTCCTGCTCATGTCTTCTTGCAGCAATGCCAATCTACTGTCGGTTGATAGTGACCTGAAATACGCGTTTTGCATGACCGATGGAGAAGACATTTGAGCCTGCCAATCTCCTTAGTCGCTTGAGTCATCAACGTCGCTGATGCAGCCGTCAAAAACAATCGACTCACCCAACTCGTTGTCAGCTTGGTCTGAGCGAGTCTCCATCACGCAGCAAACGAAGAATGGCATGGAGAACATCAAGTTTATTCGTTCATAGCTCCTTATGTTCAAGGTATATCAGCATCAAATTCCATGAGGTCCTCCCACTATCAGCATCAAATCCCACGATAGGCCGGTATACGTCGCAAACGTGTAGCCATTTTATGATACACGTACGTCAAGGACGGGACGGCTATCGGAGAAGGAGTCGTTGGCCAATGGTGTTGGCATCTGCCGCCATGTCGATGGCAGCAAGAACTTCTACTCCGCGCCGCAATGTACTTGGACGAGATGGGAGGCCACTGAGACAGCCCCACCGAATTAGCCATGACGAACTCAGCTCTGACCCTGTGAGCGGTACTAGCAGCACCAACGAGTTCAGCACTGACCCCCTGACACCGTCGCCGGAGATGTGGTCGGGGTGCCACACCGCGTTGCCCACCCAGGGGCAACACCTGGGCATGCTGCGCGGAAGCAGCAGCAGCATCACCACCACCAACGAGCTCACGGACCGGGGATGGACGGTCGGGGGCGGCGTTGGCGTCCACCGGCAGTACGTGGACGAGGTGGACAGCCGCAGCAGCGCCGACGAGCCCGCCGTTGACCCGCCACCGTTGATGTGGTCGCTAGATAGCGCGGTATTGGCACCCACGGGCAGCACTCGGGCGAGATAGGCGGTAGCAGGAGCACCACCACCACACCCGTGACGAGCTCAGAGACCGGGGATGCGGACGGTGGGCAGCCGCAGATGCAGCAGCATCAGCCTCGAGATCAGGATTGCGATTGACCAGCGCGGCGGTGGCGTTCGTCGGAAGCACTTGGATGAGGTTGGTGTTAGCAGCAGCAGCACCACCTCAGGGACCTGATAAGTGGACAGTGAGCGGCGTGGCGCAGGCGTGCGCGGGCAACATTTTGGACGAGGTGATCGGCGGTGTCGACGGCAAGACGATGAGCACACCTACGGCGGCAATAAGAGTGTGAGGCGATGTGGGGGGCGAACGCAAATTGAGAAGTGAGAATGAGAATCGGAGCGGCTTTGCGGATGCCGGCCTCGCCTAGCAGCCTTCCGCTTGCATGTTGAAGACCCGTTTTGAGCGCGAGGTTTGAATTTTGGCGCCAGGATCGCGCGCCAAAACTCGAATACACGCGCGCGGTGAGCCAAACGACTTCGTGACGCGGTGGCTGTCATGGAGTGTCGTGCGTGTCATATCCCGACCGTGGGTCCCCGGGAATCAGCCTGATTCCCATACAGTTGTCCGGAAGTGCTGCGCATGTTGAAATCAATGGTTGAATACCACTGCAAGGAATTGGTACAAAATGCCAAGAGAGTGCCTATTTTCCCAGCGGCCCAAATTCAAATTTTTTCAAAGGATCTAAAAATTCGTATCTATCGATCTCTGCTGTTGCTGTCGGAATGCACTGGGTGGGCCCGCAACGCTGCTACTGCTATTATAATGCATTGGGTGTCCACTACGACGCTACTGCTGGTGCCAGAATGCATGGGGTGGTCACCGCAACGCTGCTGCCAATGTCGAAATACACTGGATGGCCACCGCAACGTTGCTGGTGCGGCTGGA
>JAAVTI010000339.1:0-91902 GCA_011947335.1 Phytophthora constricta
TCATGCTGGAGGTGAGAGGTCTTTCGGAAGTGGCATCAAGCGTGCTGGAGGCGACAATCGTAACAAGTTTATCGGCGACAAACATGTTGGAAATGATACACCGAGTGGTGATCGTGAAGACGTTCCGGGTCGTCAAGGCAACAGCTTGAATGGGTCTCACTATGGCGCTGGTAGCGGTGGCGGTCAATTCCCTCCACCACCGAACGTGGGCAGCGACGAAAAGCCTCCTGCACCTGACCGCGAGCATGCAGACAGTGACTTGGAAACTTTAACGAATGGTGACAAGCCCGACGGTCGAATCTCCCGCCGTCGCAAGCTGGAAGCGGCTCCGCCAGTCCATGTTTTGGGTGCTGGGAGCGAGGACTCGCACACATGGTCGAGCCCCAGTAACAACGGAACATCGGCCGAATGCCTTGACAGGACTGCATTATTGCTACATCGCTGGCATTAGTCTGGCTTCGGCAGTAGCAGGTTTCTCGCTCAGATACGGACGGAGTCAGCATCTAGTCACCACATTCGAGCATTTATTCTAATCACCAGCAAGCTCGTTCGAGCTGTAGCAGGTGCCTTTATAAGCCGTAAACAATACGATTCATCAGGAAACAAGCTTGATGTGGTAGTAGTAATGGACACCGGGTGCTTAGGACGTTATCCATACCGTGCGGCGATGACAAATGCACTCTCTCAACACATCTCACATTGCGGCGAACACTATCTTCGAAGTGTACGTCTTGAGGAGCAACGAACGGCACGCAGCGTGCCGCACGCTATGGGTTGGGTAGGATTAAGTAGGCATCGACGAAGTGCAACCAGACCCTAGCGCAATGGACCCCGGATTGCATCTGTTCGGAGCATTCGTGGACACAATTGATAAATCCCACCAAGCATGGCTGGATTATTCGTCCGCTTAACGGCTACCGTGATCGCCGAGAATTTTTGGGTGTCGACACTACCAGGATGCCATTCGAGTTGTCGATATCTGCACACAAATGATGCCTCCGCACAATTATTTCGACGTGACAACTTCTTTAGAATGTGAATTTAGCCACGTAGCTGTCAATCAAAGTACTTGCACTTTACAATTGCCTCTTCATCCGACACCGGACAACTCAACTCACTCAGCTATAGCCCAACTACCATCCAGCCAACCAACTAATGATCGACGTCATGGTGAAGCTCACCACCCTTCTCGCCATTATGACTGCTGCCTTGATCTTCGCAACCACCCCCTACACTTTCGCAGGAGACCAAACCGCGCAAGGAGGTGACGCTGGTGAACGCCAGCGCTTTCTACGCGTGAACGATGCGGCAATATCCACTGCAAGTAACCTTGGTGAAGAAGTCGTTCTCATGGTATTTGGGAAGGAAGCTTTGATGGACATGTTCCTCCATCCGGCGATATGGGCCATGGCGGCGACACTCCTAATCAACAAGTGGATGCCTTGCCTGCGGTTAAGAAGATGCCTGATGAGCACCACCGCCCGGTAGCGAAAGGAAATCACGACACCACATCTTCGATGACGCACGATCCACGCGGGCGCGCTGAAGTAATGCTATGTATCCGTGTTCGCACCACGGTACTGTCGGAATAGAAGTCGACCACAAGGGCGATAACAAAACTTCCCACTCTATTGGTACGCCGGATTGCCGACACCTCAATCCAGCTGATGTTGGCTGCCTGGAGATGCCTCCAGTCGATGGCAGCAAGGATAACCATACCAGTGTCGATCACCGATACAATCATGGACATGGGTACGATCACAATAGCACTGACGCATACACTTCTCCTCCTCGAGGCAAAGACATCGCTCATAGGTCTTCAGTCGATCATAGTCATGGGAAGAAAGATAACGAGACCTCAGGAAAAGGAAAGAAGTCTGGTCTTCACCACGCTTCGTCGATCGATGGGGGTATTGTCGACACACCAGTGGCAAGGACGCTGACCACTCGTACAGCAAGGAAAACACCGCTGGGCGCACATCAACTCCTCTCACTGCAGGAAGCGCCGACACGCCTTCCATCCAGGTTATTTTTTTGTTTGGACACCGGAGCATCTCGTGTGAAGAGTGTGGTCAGGTGAGCGTGATGCGGAGAGCATTTACTGCCTCGAAGAAGGACGCACAATCCAATCCTTGTTTTACTTGCTTGTCGATTGAAGCTGTGATCCGTAAAAATGAAAATTCTTTGTCAGACAGCCCTCTGCTTCGTTCTTGTCCGCACCGAAGTGGCGTGCAGCACACTGTTTCCCTTGTCAATTGATTGGTCTTGAGACCGTCTCATCTTGTTACAAGAATGATCGTAGTCCCATGTGTGTTCTGATGCGCCGAGGCACTAAACTTAAACCCTGCGACTGGGTTAAGTGCAAAATTCTTATCGAGATGACCTCAACCGACTCAGCTGAAATGCAGCATCCCTGATGTTGACCGGCCACTCCGTTGGACTCTGGTTCCAGAGATCCTATTCCAAGCTGTCGCATGAAGACGGACGCAAACTCTTAGGTGTTCACAATGGCAGCTCTCACAGATCAATCAGCCCACCAAGCATCACATCAAGAGAAGACCAAGCAAAGCCATCTCAAGAATGACTCGCCTCAGCCATTGGATCGCAGCTGCAAGTGTTGCAGCGCTTGCATTTTCCGACTTTGCCGCTGCACACCTCGATGGCCACGCAATGACCGAAGAGCAATACATCGCGCGGAAGCTGTACGTTGAAAACGGCAGACGTCTGCTGGAAAGTTGCTCCAACTCCGAAGCTGGCCGGCTACTTCAGACGAAGGCTATCGCTCGCCGGCTTGCCATGCTCGATAGCTACACCAGGCGCCGTCTAAGTCTGAGCACAGCTTTGGCCACTGATCACAAGTCCACGCTTACAGGACTTTCGTCGACGACAGACCCGAGCGACCTTTTTGGCAGCACACCAACGTGTGTACTAGAACCGAAAGTCACCGAGGGACCGTACTACGTGACTGGAGAGCTCGTTCGTTCGGATATTCGCGAAAGCCAGCCAGGTATTGATCTGTACATGGACCTCCAGTTCATCGACATCAACACGTGCAAGCCAGTGAATGATCTATACGTCGATTTCTGGCACGCCAATGCCAGTGGCGTGTATTCGGGAGTGGTTGCCAGCACGAATGGAAATTCCAAGGACGCCACTAACGTCAATGCCACTTTTCACCGTGGACTGTCGCCGACCGACTCGGATGGATTCGTCTCCTTTACGACCAAGTTCCCGGGATTTTACACAGGGCGCTCGACGCACATCCACATCATGACCCACTACAACGGCTCAGCGAGCAGCCTTAGATACTCGGGTGGACACGTCTCGCACGTGGGCCAGCTCTTCTTTGACCAGACGTTGCTCACGGAGGTGCAGGCGACTGGAGTATACGCGAACAACAAGGCCCAAGTCACGCTGAACTCAGCCGATAACATCGTGAAGGAGTCAGCTGCCAGCAACTTTGATCCGTTCGCGAAGTATGTTCTTTTGGGAGACTCTGTCAACGACGGTTTGCTGTCTTGGATCTCTGTGGGCGTGGACATGACGCAAGACTTCAGCGTGTCTGTTGCAGGCACTTACACTGGGTCTGGTAGTCCAGGTACAGCAAACACGACTTACTCTTCGGCTTCTGACTCGGCATCTAACTCTGCGTCTGAATCAGCGTCTGGCTCGACGCTTGCTGCTGCCGTAGGCAACGACGGCGTCAAGCTCGGCCAGTGCTTCGCTCAGGTTCTTGCCATTGCACTTGCGCTGATGCACTTCCTGCTGTAGCTTCAAGGAGGTGAAACAGCCAGATACAAACCATGTGCCTGCCTAGATTGCGGTTAACCTGCATACGTCTGACAACAGGGATCCTTGCTGTCAGTTCTACATCAAGCGATAAATAACATAAATGAACTACGTTGAATTCGCACCAGCATTCACGACTGCATTCCTGTAAGCGTGCTACCAAGCAAAAAATGAGTCACTTGCCTCGCAAGCGTGTTCTGCTGTTGGGCATCGCTACCATTAGAGCGTCTTCAAGATATGCAGAGTTGAGCAAACCCGGGGCTAAACCGAGTGCTGATGAGGTTGTTGCAACAACTTGCAACGAGCAAGGACGCGAAGACTGAATCTTCGAGTCATGATCGCAGCTGTTGCTGTTCATGGGATCGCTAGAGCCTGATTGTGATTTAATACGACCCCGTAATCGCGAGCTTGATGCCAACAGATCAAGTGCGTTGGACGTGAGTGATACCAAAAAAGTATCAAGAAAGTAAGG
Source organism: Phytophthora constricta (assembly GCA_011947335.1). NCBI lineage: Eukaryota > Oomycota > Peronosporomycetes > Peronosporales > Peronosporaceae > Phytophthora > Phytophthora constricta. Next base: position 4,262 of record JAAVTI010000339.1, read on the forward strand.
AGGCAGTGATTCCCTTGCGTGGGTGAAGACTTCACCCACACAATGTGATCACCACGTTGGACACTACTGGCGATCAATGTCCAGTGCTCCGGCGCTGGTTGTAGCCATAGATCTCGCCGAGGAGTTACCGTTGACTTCAACTGCCTCCCGGCACTGGCCACGCGATTTGCAAGGCGTGCGCAAACAGCAAAATGATACCTTCACCCGCCGGAATCCCTCCGTTCACATTTTTTAATACGCCCCGCTCCCGGCAAGACCAAGTGAAGACCAGGTCAAACTTCGCTGAATACGGCATCAAGGATGACTCGCCTCACTCGCTGGATCGCGATCGCAAGTGTTGCAGCGCTTGCACTGTATGAGTTTGCAGCAGCTGACCCTGGTGGCCACTCGATGACCGAGGACCAACATTTCTCGCGCAAACTGTTCGTCGAAAACGGAAGAAACCTGCTGAAGAATTGTGTCGACTCGGAAGCTGGTCGGCTACTGCAGGAGAAGGCTGTCGTTCGCCGTCTGGCCATGCTGGACACCCATACCAAGCATCGTCGCCTCGACGCTGACACAGCCTTGGCCACCAATCACCAATCTAGCCGCACTGGGCTATTAAACACGACAGATCCGAGCGAGCTCTTTGACAACACGTCAGCATGTCTACTGGAGCCGGAAGTTACCGAGGGTCTGTATTACGTGTCGAGGGAGCTCATTCGCTCAGATATTCGTGAGGATGAACCGGGAATCGATCCGTACGTAGACTTACAGTTCATCGACGTAAGCACTTGTACGCCGGTGAACAATCTGTACGTCGACTTCTGGCACGCCAATACCAGCGGGGTGTACTCAGGTGTAGTTGCAAGGACGAACGGGAACTCCGATGACGCCACTAATGTCGACACGACTTTCCTCCGCGGATTGTCGCCAACCGACTCGGACGGCTTCGTCTCCTTCACCACTAAGTTCCCGGGCTTATACACCGGTCGCGCGACACACATCCACATCATGACCCACTACGAGGGCACGGTGAATAATCGCACGTATTCGGATGGACGCATCTCTCACGTGGGTCAGCTCTTTTCGACCAGGACCTGATCACGGAGGTGCAGTCGACTGGAGTATACACGGAAAACTCGAACCGGATCACCTCGAATTCAGATGACTCGATCTTGCTGCAGTCAGCAGCCGACAGCTTCGATCCGTTCGTAGAGTATGCTCCGCTGGGAGACTCGATAGAGGACGGCTTATTGTCGTGGATCTCGGTGGGTGTCGATATGACAAACGACGAGAGCGTGTCTGCTGCTGGCACTTACACTGGAGGCGGCGCAGCGACATCCAACAATGCAGGTACAGCAAGTTCGATAACGAGTTCCGCCTCGCACTCAGCACTCGACTCACCCTCTGATTCATCTTCTGGCTCTGCTGACACAGGCAACGACGGCGTCAAGCTCGGACGCTTCTGCAGTCAAGTTTTTGCAATCGTTCTAATGACGATGAACGTGTTGCTACTGTGAGAGAGATACATCGACGCAAGGCATTTTACAGACTTGTTGTTGTTACCTTTTTACAGACTTGTTGTTGCTTAAGAAAACATCAATATATTTTATTGATGTTGCTACAGATGTTTCTAGGTAAAAATGGCAGTAATATCGTCAATTTTAGATCAAAACGTGGCATCAGATAACCAGGACGCATTCCTCAACTTGATGGCGTCTGCTGGTGTCGTCAATGCCAACAGGGCGTCCACTCCGCCGCCCTCTCCGCCGTCCGCAGAAAGCGGCTTTGCGCCTTCTTCTTCTTCCTTTGCAGACAGCGACTCGGACTACTCGCCAGGCTCAAGCCCCAAGAAGAAGCGGCCCACGAAGGCGAAGACCAAGCGGAAGCGACTCGTGCGGGGCGGCGACCAACGCAAGAAACTTAAAGTTAAGCAGGACCAGCAGGACCGGCAGGACCAGCAGGATGAGCAGGACGACGGTAGATACAGCACACCTAATAGTAAACAAAACAGCCAGAAAGACCGCCGAGCAGCGGCGGCCACGTGGGCAGACGACGGCAGTCTGGACCTGCACCGTCGGAGGCTGCATGAGCTCCGTCGCGAGCTACACGAGTCGGCGGAAGCAGGACGCGCGACGTTCTACAACAAGCCGCGGACGGACGAACAGGCCGAGGAGACGAAAGAGGACGACGAAGAGGCAGGTCCAAAGTTCTACACGCCGTGGGATATCACGGAGACGAGGTCGGGGCTTTTGGTGCCGAGCTACGTGTTGACTCAGCTGCTGCCACACCAGAGAGAGTGTCTGGAGTGGCTGCACGGACTGCATGAACGAGGGGTGGGCGGAATTCTAGGAGACGACATGGGACTCGGCAAGACGGTGCAGATGGCAGCTTTTCTAGGCTCGTTGCATCGCGCGAGACGCCTGCGGTCGGTGCTGCTGCTGTGCCCAGCGTCGGTGCTGCTGCAGTGGGTGCGCGAACTGCACAAGTGGGTGCCCTGGATGCGTGTTGTGCTGTTGCATGCGTCTGGAACGGGTGTGAATACGTCCTTCTCAGCGGACTGCTATGCCCAGCTGATTGAGGAGGTGTTTAGCTTTGAAAACGAGGAGTCTGATGGCGGCTCGGACACGGGGTACAGAGGGATGAAGGAAGACGCGCCGACGGGCGGTGGCGTGGTCATCAGCACGTATGAAAACGTTCGGCAATACCAGAGTTTGTTCTTGACGCGAGAGTGGGACTACGTCGTGCTGGATGAGGGCCATCGTATTCGCAACCCTGACGCCGAAACAACCCTTGCCTGCAAACAGCTTCGGACCGTGCATCGTATCATCCTCTCGGGCACACCTATTCAAAACCGATTGCGTGAGCTCTGGTCGCTCTTTGACTTCGTCTATCCGGGACGGTTAGGCACGTTGCCCACCTTCGATGACGAGTTTGTGCTGCCTATTCGTGCTGGAGGATACGCTACAGCTACTAAAATGCAGGTGATGATGGCTTACAAGTGCGCATTGGCGCTGAAGGACCTGATTCAGCCATTCTTGCTTCGTCGAACAAAGCAGGAGGTGCTCACAAACGGTGATGACTCTACGACGGGCGCATTATTACCTGGAAAACGGGAACAAATATTGTTTTGTCGGCTTACTAAAAGGCAGCGTGCGCTTTACAAACGGTTTTTGGCCTCGCCCGAGGTTGCGTCGGTGCTGCGCCGCGACATCCGGCCCTTCCGTGCTATCTCTGTGCTGCGGCATATTTGCAATCACCCAGATCTGCTTTCTTCGTTTGGTGATGGAAGATTAGCTGACAAGCGGCACCAAGCGCACGACGACGATGAAGACGACGAAATGGCTCGGGATGAAGGTTTTGGTGGTATTTCAAGGTTGCTTGAGGAGGAAGTTGAGGACGGGGAGGACGAAGAATATTATGGCGCGGCATCAGCCAGTGGTAAGATGGTAGTGCTGCAAAAAATATTGGATCTCTGGAAGTCCCAGGGCCATCGAGTGCTGATTTTCACCCAAACGCGCAGCATGCTAGATATTTTGGAGAGCTTCATGGCGAGGCTCGGACACGCATGCTGCCGCCTTGATGGCACCACGGGCATTGCAGAACGTCAGTTGCGACTTGACGCTTTCAATGCACCTGATAGTGAGCTCTTCGCGTTCTTGTTGACTACTCGCGCTGGTGGCATCGGTGTGAATCTAGTTGGAGCCGACCGTGTTGTGGTATTTGACCCAGACTGGAATCCGTCAACTGATGTTCAAGCGCGCGAGCGTGCGTGGCGCATTGGACAGAAGAAACCTGTGACTGTCTACCGCCTAGTGACAGCTGGAACAATCGAAGAGAAAATCTATCACCGCCAAATCTTTAAACAGTACCTCACGAGCAAGGTCTTGCACGATGCCAAACGGAAGCGGTGTTTCAATAAACACTCGCTACGCGACCTGTTCGTACTGGCTGAGGAGAAGGATGAGGAAGAGGGCATTGCCGAAACAAATGAGCTGTTCGTGGCTGGAAATGTAGAGAGACCTGATGAGAACCCGAAGGAGATAGAAGACGGCGAAGAAGAGACGGATAACGGGGAAACGCCACAACAGCAGGACGATGATAACGGAGACAATGATGCTGTACTGAAGCAGCTTTTTGATGGTGGCGATGTGCGTGGCGTATTCGACCATTCGGCGGTCGAGTCGGATGGAGTGCAGAATCAAGAGGCAGATCTGGTTGAGATGGAGGCAACAAAGATTGCTGAGGGAGCTCTTAGCGCATTACGTGCGTCTGGTGCGCTCGTCCGTCAGCAACGCGAGACCATCTTCACACCAACATGGACAGGTCGTTCAGGCGCTGCAGGGGATCCGACTCAGCGGCGACAGCAGCCTGCAGCTCGCGGACGTGGCCGAGGTAGTGTGCGAGGCCGTGGTCGAGGTCGTGGTGGACTTTCATCGCGCGAGATGCTCGCCAAGATCAAGCAGAGGCGTGATGGTGTAGCTGCTCAAGCAGCCCAAAACCGATCTCGCGCTTCAGCATCAGGACCATCTCAATCTCCAGTTCCCACAACGCTGACCGCAAGCGATATAGCCAAGCGGCTGCATTCGTTCCTGACCGCCAATGCTGCAACGCGTGTGACGACAGAACGCCTGCTCGAGAACTTCGCCAACGTCGTCGCGCCCAAAGACAAATTGGTATTCCGGCATGTGCTGCGTGATATGGCAGTCTGCCGTGGTCGTCGCTGGACGTTGAAGCCTTCCTACTCTGTTTCGGATGTGCCCACCACCACCACCACTGCAGCGTCCCCATCGCTGTTAGCTGGACCTCGTCGACGAACTGGTCTCAGGTAACTAATGACGTGTTGTCACGGGTGTTCATAGAGCTCGTGTTTTTGTTTGTAGGGGTTTAGCAAGTGATCAAATGCAAGCAAAGCGTCATGAAGGTGATGCTGCTCTGTTCATCCTATGACTATGACCATACTGCGTTCATTGTGCAAACGGCCAAGGTTCATCCCGCGACCCTTTGGCGTTGAAATCGACGGAGGACAATGGAGGCGACGCCATCCATCGAGATTTCAGCGGGTATCTCCACGCCTGCACGTCGCCGCCGTCGCACACGACATAAGAGCAGTCCGACCGCAGCGCTGCAGCCTGTTCCTGCAGTCGAGGACCCAAATGACGGCGACAATGACGCCGACAGCCATGAAAGCGAAGACGACGCAGAGGACGAAGCTCCGCCGCCTCCTCCGCTAACGCTTCGCCTCCTTCCACCACTACCGAAGGCACCGGAACCCTCTGATGCTGTTGTCACGCCACGTGCTGTCGGATTTCGAGAGGGCAAGGCACGCTGGTCAGGTTTGCAAGCCAAAGATCGAGTGGTAAGTACGTGCGAAAGGGTGAACGTTGCTCGGGTTGATGGATGCTGACTTTTGCTGTGAAGATGCACCGGATCACTGGCATGGTGCCGTCAGGGGCGCTGGTGCGTCGCCCAAGCGGAAGGAGATGGCGCGCTCACGCACCGGACTACGACGAGCAGCTAGCGATGCTTCATATTTTCGCCGCCGTTGCTGCCAACACACACCGAGAAGAGGCGTGTGGCAGCGTACTGCACGTGTGAACAAATTGCCCTCTTTAAGCTACTGAAATGGCTGGATAAGTGTGGCAGGGAGGCTCGGCGTGCTGAAGCAGCATTGGTGAGAGGAGATGTAGCATCGACGCCATCAGCACAAGTGACGCAACCGAGCTTTGCGCTGGCCGGCTGGAAGAACGAGATGTACCTGGAGGTGTTACACTCGAGCAACGTACCAGACGTCGTTGAGAGTACCGCTGCGAGAACCGATGAAGAAGCTACAGCACGACACCGAGCGGCAGCACTTCACCAGAAGCACTCGTTCTTCTTTTCGTAAGCCTTGGGTTCCTTGTACAATATGTTTGAACAGCTACAGAGCTAACACGTGGGTAATACTCCTGCTGTGATGTTTGTCTGCCAGCTCGGGCTGCTGCGTCTTCTGGGGCCTTACGCGCGAAGAAGAGGCCCGGCAGCTAATGATGTTAACTCCGTTCTCGTCTGGTTTGATGGACCAAGTCGACGCTGCACAAGACATGGAGTTCAGCTATGGAGACGAAACCAGCATTGCAAAAGATGCCATCGTACTTTGCTCGACGACTGTGGCAGAAAAGATTGCGCTGTCTTTCGCGATGGCGCAGTCAGCTACGCTAGGTGCGTTCGAGACTCGTGTAGAAGATCGCATCCGCTCGACGAAGCAAATCCCGTCCAGTCTAGCTTCAGTTGGCTCTATCCAGTACTCTCAGAATGACACGTCCAAGCTTATCGGACAGCTCTTCATCGAGCTCGCAGATGTAAACATCCACTCCAATATCCTGGACGAGCCTGAGTACTTCTTGAGGTCCACGGATAACGACGACTACAAGAATCTGTACGAGAAAATGCTCAAGTACCAGGAAGTGGCCAACCGCATTGGCATTCTAAACAAGCGTCTCAGTATCCTCCGCGACCTGTAAGTTCATGCCACCCTTGTGTTGGCAAGTTGTTGGATTGTCTTAACACGATTGCTGGGTTCGTTTTCACGCGCAGTGTGGGTGTTCTCAACCAGCAGCTCACGCACCATCAAGGTTCCAAGCTCGAGTGGATTGTTATCTGGATGCTCGTCTTTCAGGTTATCATCGCTCTCGGGTGGGAGATCATGCTCAAGGATATACTGGGCTACTTCCATTGGGGATAAGCTGGTCGCTGCTGCAGTGGAGCGTAGCAAAAGAAACATATTTTACAAGATCAAGAACAGGAGAAGCACTATCGCTCGTTCACGGCATGCATGTGACTATGGAATTGATTTTGCTGCACCTCAAGGCCGAGTGCAGCCTGTAACATGCATTTTGTATAGCTTATCTATATCCCAGCACTTCGCCTTCAATGCGAGGGTTAAGCCACGCTTTCGGCAGCTCAACCATCTTGGGCCCGGGCGCAGTGACGCCTTTTATTCAAAGAACTTCGTGGCGAATGTCAGGTATGCCGTGTGCCCGCGGATCTCGTCATCCTTCTTGGCCACGATATGGTCGCCACTGCCGCCGGGAACGTACTTGCGCTTACGGCCCGAGGTCTTTTCTCCCCGTCGTTGCTCTCCTCGGTCTTGTCCGTGGCTGACCCCTTGGCAGACTCCTCTTCCGACCCCTTTTCTCCTGTCTTCGCTGTAGCAGCAGCACCAGTCGCGGTCTTCGCCTTCTTGCCGAAGCCAAAATCCGGCACCGGCAGGTCAACGAGTCGCGAGTTGTACGGCACCAATCGCGTCTCGATCGTGCGGATCACTGCCAGCAACAACAACAAAACCCATCACCACCTCTAGTCAGCCCCAGCTCACACTCCATCTTCCCTCGCACACGTGCACTCACACTCAAAGTTGGCACTCCTCAGCGCGTCGCACGTCTTCTGCACCTGCTCGATGCAGGGCGAGTAGGACGCCAAGAACCCGCCCTGCTTGAGCACCTTCGTGGCGTGTCCGATGGCCTTCCAGGGACTGGGCAGGTCCAGGAACACCGTGTCGATGGAGCCCGCCAGCTCGTCAGGGAACCCCTGCGCGCAGGCGTCTCGGCACTCGACCGTGACGACGCTCTCCAGTCCGTTCCGTTTGAACTCGTCGCGGGCGATCGCCGCTCGGTGCGCGTTGAACTCAAAAGTGAACACGTGGCCGTGTGGCGCCACCGTGCGCGCGAAGGACGTGGTGAGCGCTCCGCTGCCTGTTCCAGACTCGACGACTCTGGAGCCGGAGCGCAGCGCCGCCGCGAACGAGACGGCGCTGGCGTCCAGCGTCAAGACGATCTGCGTGCGGTGGCGCAGCGCGCGGCTCCAGAGCTCGGGCGTGGGCGCCAGCAGCACCAGGTACCCGCGCGCGTTCTTCTTGCGGCTCAGGATTTTGGCTCCGAAGGGCTGGCCCAGCATGTCGTCGTGGTAGAAGGCGCCGTGGCGGTTCTGGTAGATGGCGCCCCGCTGCGCGTAGCAGTAGGTGAGCGAGTTGTGCGTCTCGAAGAGGATGACCAGCGAGCCTTCCTGGATGAGAGACGCGCTCTGCCACATGCTGTTGGGGATCGTCGCCACGGACGCGGCGTTGGCCTCGGCGGACGGCATGGCGGACGGCATGGCGGACGGCGGCATGGCCATGGTGATGATGGAAGTGGACGCTTTTGGCTGGTGGAGATTGGAGCGACCTTCGCGCGACCTTCCGCGCTTCAAGATCAAGCTTCTTCTGTTCTTAAGTATGAGGTTGGCAAGATCCGCAGTCACCGTTGCAACTCAACTTCGTGACATGGTAGTCTACGCAGCAATGTCTTTTTATATGGTTTAAGTTATCTCCTCGTGGCTGTCCCTCAAAGGTTGCACTGCTTCTCCATACAGGATCTCCACACTCGACCTGAGTCCTCAGCGCGCGACCACATACGTCGCTGCTGCTGACGCCCTCCACACTGCTCTCTCTCTCCTTCTGCTCCTCCTCACTCGTCAGCTGCAGTTGCTGCAATGCAACGGCCGCCTACTTGTCCTCTGAGCTGTCGTAGTTGGGGTCGTTGCGGTCCACCGCCGCGATCGCCGGCTCCTCGGCCGTCGACACGCCCCAGTTGTGCGCGCCAGCACCGCCTGCAGGGTGTACAGACACAGGGCGTCAGCATCTTCTCTCCTGTTTACTCCAACAAGTCTTGATGTTATTTGCTACCCTTTTTGGCGCCCGCTCCCGAGCCCACGGGCCCGCGCGACTGTCGGTCCTTGTGGTCGTTCTTCTTGTTGGTGAGTTCGCGGCTCTGCGGCATCGTATTGAGAGGGTAGCTACTTAGCTACTTAGCTACTTGGGTACTTGGCTGCTGCTCGTTCGGACTGCGTTTGCACTTCCGGTTGTGAGCTGCTTGCTTCGATGATCTCGATGATCTTGACGGCTGTCTATGCTGCCACCATGCCATCCGTCCTAAAGTTGATACAAAGCGATAGATACACGGCGATGAAGAGACGACGTGTCACGTTCAGGCACAATACCGGGTGACTCGACTGAGTGACGCCGCTAGAACTTCAACGTGGTGTGAAACGGCGTATCGCACGTCTATGTCTCAGCGCAGCCTGAAGCATTTGCTGCATTGCTTGTCTGCATGGCAATGTTTTGTCTGCATCTTCGTTTCCAAGACGGTTGCCTTATGTCAATAAGCATTGACACCCCGTCCGTTTCCTAATAATACGGTCACGTCTGCATCGGACAAGCTTAACTCAACTCGACTGTCTTCAGGCCAGCAGTGGTCTTTCCTTTGACTGCTGTCGATTGCGCCACAACCGACAGTGCTCTTGAGCTCTGCACGTCTAGACGCAGTCATGCCGTCTTGACCGGCTAGTCGCGATGACTCCCTTGCGCTTGTGTCCAGACTCGCGTTGTCGCATCGCCGCCAGCTACATGGCTTCCTTTGCCGCGGCATCGTCCTCTCGCCAACGGAGAGTCATCTGCGCCTGCACCAGTTGACCTCCGGAAGCCCCGAGTGCAACTGCGAGTGCAACCGCCGCCATTAACGTGGCATCTCAGCGAGCCCGAGAGGTCGTCGCGTACGTCAGCGCGCTCAAGAAGTTGGAAGGGACAGACGCGAGCAGCGCTGGTCATTTCCAATCGAGCCGACTTGCAGCCCAGGACGACTCACCTCTCGAACGCCATGTTTCGAACGCCCGTGTTCACCGCCGTCGACGTCGTGATGCGCGAGCAGGACGCGCTGGCCGGATGCCCCCACGTGGCCGAGATGGTTAGCGAGTACCTGGACGCTTCGACCAAGTGGACGATCGAACGCGCCGCATGCGCAGGCTACACGACGCTGCTCGACCGTCTGGGCAAGCGCGAGCTGCCAATTTCACCTCGGGAGATGGACTGGGCACTCCGCACAGCTGCGGACCGTGGTGACCTGCGCGTTGTGCGATGGCTGACTGCCTACCAACCCGACATGGAGTGCTCCACGCGCGTCATGGACTCGGCGGCGCTGCGTGGACACCTGCACGTCATCAAGTGGCTGCACCACTACCGCGACGAAGGCTGCACGACTGCTGCGATGGACAGCGCGGCTGCCTACGGTCGGCTGGATGTCGTGCAGTGGCTGCACGAAAACCGCGACGAAGGTTGCACGACTGCGGCCATGGACAGCGCCGCTGCCGGAGGACATCTGAAAACGGTGCAGTGGCTTGCGGCCAACCGCACGGAGGGCTTCACCACTGTCGCCTCGAACTTTGCGCTGCTCAACGGACACATTGAGATCCTGCGCTGGTTGAACGAGCAGCGCGCGAAGCAGCTCGAGGATGAGGAAGACGCTGAGCAGATCGACACCGCGGCAAGACTGTCCCTAACGGCAGCGCCGCGGTGGACCCCAAGAGAGCGACGACTGAGTGCTACGCTGCTGGAGGCACCACAGCGTCGGCCTCGGCGGATGAGTATGGGCGTCCTATGCAGAAATCGAGAGAAGATCAAGACATATTGATTGACATGGCTGACATCACCGTATTATGGGCTGGAACGAACAGCCCAAGATTTACTAACAGCAAGTAAGGGTTCTAATCACGACCTGAAGCCGGATGATGTCTCAGACCAAAGCTCACCCACTAGTTGAGCATCTTGGTTTCGATGCGGGTCATTGCACCTCCATCAACATTTAGTCTCGGACCAGAACGTGAGGCTGTGTGAATAGGACTATTCTGAGCAACACCCATTGCCAGCAGCTTCGCATGAAGTATGGGTGCTTCATGACCTCATCAACACACCTTCGCATGCCGATCTGAGCAGGTCCTTCATGGTGCATTCTTGTACTTCATCGCCACTACAGAAACTACACAGAGGAAGCATGACGCTTGAACGGATGATGAGCGTGGAGGTCGTGGTGCGCGAGCAGAGCGGTCCGGTTGCCAGTGGTTTGGTGCCGGAGCTCATCGAATCGTTCCTGGACCGCTCCGTCAGATGGACCGTCCAAAAGGCAGCCTGCTGCGGATATGTATCGCTTTTGAAGCGACTGGGACAGCGCAATGCCGAGATCAGCGAGCACGGTTTGGACTGGTCGATGCGCATTGCAGCAACGGAAGGCTACCTTGGTGTCGTTCAGTTCCTCACAGCGTACCGACCAGAGGCAAAGGTGTCGACGCGGATCATGGATGCAGCGGCTTTCCGAGGGCACCTGGAGATTGTCAGGTATTTGCATGAGAACCGAGCAGAGGGTTGCTCTGTACATGCCATGGATAGTGCAGCAGCCGGTGGCCACCTGGAAGTGATCAAGTGGCTGCACGAAAACCGAACAGAGGGCTGCACGACAAGCGCAATGGACACCGCTGCAGCAGGAGGCCACTTGGCAACAGTGCAGTGGCTGTGGATGAATCGCTCGGAAGGATGCACGACCGTCGCCGTGGACTTTGCCATTTACAATGGCCATTTCCCCGTCGTGAAGTGGTTCAGTGAACTCGCTGATTTCCAGCCGCGAAGTGCCAAGCACACAAAAGGAAGCAGTCGTTGCAGTAGCAATGCACTCATCAAGAAGCAGCCCACCGGGCAAGTGACTCTCGCCTTCGAGTAACAACGCACATCGCCATCATTGATGATCGTATATTGGAATGCCAAACAACATCATGTACAATAAATAAAACGGATCGTTGGGACAATATAGAGTTAGCTGGCGCAGCTGGCCCGATTATTTGTACTAGACCGCACTCTTTGTGGTCTTTTTATCTCGTTCATCATGTTTGAAGCCACACGAATGGCTGGGTTGAAGTATGTTTTCAACCCAGACGGGATTGTGGGAATTGCATTCCCAAGCTGCCGGCGAAATGTTCATCGAGTCGCTTCATGCTTGTTCGTGTGCGTACATGCATGCATGATGGCTTTAGCTCCTTAAGCTCCTACATGCTGAATGAGTGGACGGCGTCCATGCTCGTCCACTGGACGAACATGCTCGTCCACTGGTCTACGTCTGCCCTGTCAGGTGCATTTTGCTCACGAGCAGGGCGAGCCGCGTTCATGTTACCCTTCCCTTCAACCCTTCCGATGCACCCTCTGCAGAACAAACCAAGCCAAGCCATCGCCACGCACACCACCAACACGGGAATATAGTTTAAGCAATGCCGTGTTTGTGAATATGGTCCGTGGTCGCTGACATGCCGGCGCCGCGACTGGATATGTGGCATAGCCTTCCGTCTCTTCTCGCTGTGCATGTACACGGGGCTGCGGCCAACGCAGAGAAGAGCGGGCAAGTAAAAACAGCAAAAAAGATGTGGGGGAAGGCCACCGCCCAAACACCCGAGCAGGTGACGGAGAATACTCGAACTCTCCACACCCATCCGGCATCCTATCCCCCACCGCCCCTTCACATGATGGTGCACTTGGCCTTGTTGCCACGCCGCGGCTGGTACTTCTCCAGGTACTTGAGCTGCCGCAGGTTGATGGCACCGCGCCGGAACTTGCGGATGTGCTCCACGGCATTGATGGGGTCCAGTCCGTACTCGATGAGCGCGATGGCTACCAGCACGGGGGCTCTGTGCGTCGTCACGTCAAAACGGCAACAATAGCATCAGTATTCTGTCTGGCCCGTCAGCAGTAGCAGCAGTTTCAATCTAACACTCACCGGCCGAGCCCTGCGACGCAGTGCACCGCAATGGACTTGTTAATCTTCGAGTCACTGGCGTTGTCCTTGAAGCAGTCCTCGACCAGATCCAGCCACTGGTCCAGGATGTCAGGGTCCGGACTCTCTCCGTCCGGGAACTCGAGCTCGTGCACGTGGATCCCAGCCGCCTCCACGGACTCGCTGCTGTACGTGACCTCGCACGCGCGCACGAGGTCCGTGACGTTCTGTTTCTTGAGCTCCTTGAGGTAAATGTGCAGGTTGCTGTCGGTGGGGGCGTCCATGATCACGAAGGACAGGTGCTCCCACTGGACGAGCGTCGGCTTGTTGGTCGGCGCGATCATCGTGTCTCTATCACCAGACGGTAAAAAAAAAAGAGAAGAAGCTCCTGAGGCTCTCTATCTGCTGCTGATGCGTCGGGTGCTCACGGTCGCGAGGGGGTCGGCGTCTTGGTGCTTTGCCCGACAAACTTATCCCATCCGTCGACTGCTCCACCTACTCGCAAGTCCTGCGCTCGCGCGGGGTTGAAGGTTGGGGTTGGTGCCGTCCGTGTCGTTTGCCACGGGGACTCGTGTCGTTTACTCGCGGCAGACTCGGCGCGGGGCTGCTCTCCACTCCACAACCAGTGGACTCGGCGAAGCGTCCGGGAACTCAGGGTCGCTCAGTGGGGACGCGGACGAGCGGGGGGGGAAAGACGGACGAACGGACACGGCGAGCTCCTGGTAGAGCAGCGGGTGTCGGGTACGGGAGGCTGGAGGCACGGAAGACGAAGCAGCGACGAGCTCTTCGACTGCGGACTGCTGGCTGGCGGGCGTTTTCAACTGGGCGAAAATGTCGGAAACCGTTTTATAGCCAGCCCCCAGGGCTTGTTTTTGAATGGTCGAAAATAGCAGCCAATCAAAACGCCGTGGGACAAAAACGAGGCGAGAAGCCTCATTGAGGTGTTATTAATAGAGTCCTCATTCAAATCGTCGGGGACGTGCATGCTGCGCACGCGCCTCGTGCATTGTCGACTGCGCTCCCTCCGTCGCTCCATGTCCGCCGCGTCGCCCAAGATCCCGTGGCGCTTCTGCAGCGACACGCTGCGCCGCACCAGCGCCAAGGCGTTCAACAGCTTCCTGGCGTCCACGCGAGCGGCGCTGCGGCAGTCGCCGCTTCCTGCCTCCGTCCACGTGCTGATGGGCAATGAAGCCGCCGACGCGGACTCGATCGTCAGCTCCTTGGCCTACGCCTTCATCCGCAAGCAGCAGCGCGGCGGTGCTGCACGTGCCGGTGCTGCCCATCCCTCGGTCGGAGCTGGCGCTGCGCTGCGACGTCACTGCGCTGCTGCAGGAGTTGGGCATCGACACGAGCGCGCTGCTGTTCGTGGACGAGTTCCCGTGGTCCATTGACTCGAAACTGAGGGTGACGCTGCTGGACCATAACGCGCTGAGCAATAAGCGCATCCCGCAGACCGAGAACCTGCAGGTGGTGGAGATCGTGGACCATCACTCAGATCTCGGGCAGCACCTGGACGCCGAGGCGCGCGAAGTGGCCTTTGCGGACGGCAACGCGCTCGTGGCGTCCACGTGCACATTAGTTGCGGAGAGGTTGGCACTGTTGCCGGCGGATAGTTCGCACGCACTTCTGTCGACGATGCTGCTGGGTGTCATTGCGCTGGATAGCATCAACTTCGACCCGAGCGCCAAGAAGGTGACGCCGCGAGATGTGGCGGCTGCGGTTCGTCTGGAAGAGACGGCGTTCGCCAGAAGGAAGAGCTGTTCACGTGGCTGCAGGGCGAGAAGTTCAACCCGGCGCACTGGGGGCGTTCACGCTGGAAAACTGTCTGCAAGTGGACTACAAGGAGTTCGTGTTTGCCGCAGCTGCTGGTGACAGTAAGAAGGTCGGCATCAGTGCGGTGCTCATCGATCTGAAGGCATTTGTGCTCAAGTCGGCGGACGCCGCTGCATTGCGCGAGGGTCTGCGTAAGTACTGCCAGCAGAACGAGCTGTCGTTCCTGGTTGTGATGACCATGTTCATGACCTCCGACGGCCAGCGCCACCGCCAGCTGCTCTTCTTCCAGGAGGACGGCGACGACGCCCAGCACTGCGCGCAGTTTTTCCAGCAGGAAGGATCGCTGCAACTGGAGGTACTGGATCTTCCAGAGACGCACCGAGAGACGCACATCGCTGCCTTTAACCAGCTCAACACGGGCGCGTCCAGGAAGCAGGTCGCGCCGCTTGTCCAGCAAGCTCTCGCCGAGCCGGCGAAACTGTAGACGACACCTCAACTAAAACTATTAATTGAGGGTATCAGACACGTCGCCAATGTCACTTTGTTTTACGGAAAATACCGACTGCATGCATACTCATCGAACTACCACATGTCCTTGGTCGCTTCCATGGACCCCAGCAAGAACGTCGCTCCCCTCTCGGGAGTTGGTAGCGCATTGCTAACTGCTTCTACTGTAGTACACATGCTGGCGCTGCGTGCAATGTTGCGGCATGGCATTGATACGGCGGCGAACCGAGATTTCCTCTTGAAGCAACCTAGATTGTCTCTCTACAACGCTACACACGTCGAAGCCACATGTGATTGGCTCTCCTCCAATACAGCTTACATCCTACAATAAACACCAAGCTTAAAAGCACCACATCCGGCACATACAAAGTGCAGAAATAATGGCTCGCCGCGAGCCACGCCGCAGCCGCTCGCGCTCCCGGCGCAGTCGCAGCCGCAGCCGCAGCCCCGTACGCTCCTCTCGCTCTTCTCGCAGTAGCCCCCGCACCTCCAGCCGCCGCAGCCGCAGCCCCAGCCGTCTGTTCCATCCCCGAGCGTCGACTCCGCAGCGAAGGTCCGTGCTCGGACTGGACCGACTGGCGGCGGCCAAGCGCCAGGAGCAGCGCGGAGATCGCCCCGCCAGCAGACAGATCCGGAGCTCGTCCCGAGCGTCACGCAGCGCCACGTGCGGAGGCCTCAACGCCAGCGAGTGGGAACGGCCGGAGCGACTGCGGAGCGTGGCTAGCGCCTCGGAGGACTCGGAGCTGCCACAGACGCCCCGAACGAGCGACGGAGACCGACGACCGAGTCGGGAGGGATGCAGAGGCAGCAGGAGAAGAGCTACAGAAGAGAGCGGAGCGCTCGCCTGTGCAGACGCCGCACCGACGAGGGAGGCTGGAGGCGCCCAAGAAACAATACGACGACGAGGTCGAGGAGGACTTTGACAGAGAATTTTACCTAAACGACGACGCCGGAGGCATCGAAGTGCACGAGGGCCACGTGTTTCTAGGCAATGAAGAGAAGTTCCGCGCGCTGGAGGAGCAGCTGGAGCAGACACGCGCTCGGGGAGATAATAAGCTCAAAGGCATGTCGGCGAGAGCGTCGGCGCTGTCGGCGGATCAGGAAGCGTGGGAGAAGAATCGCCTGCTCACGAGCGGTGTGGTGGCATCGGGACGGGTGGATACGGAGTTTGACGAGGAGCTGGACGCGCGAGTGCAGATCATGGTGCACAGCACGAAGCCGCCGTTCTTAGACGGCCGAGTCGCGTTCACCACGCAGGTGGAAATGGTGGCTACGGTGAAGGACCCAACGTCGGATATGGCGGTCTGCGCGCGAAAAGGAGCGAGCTGCTTCTCGAGGTGCGTGAGCAGCGCGAACGGAACAAGATGCGCAAGAGGTTCTGGGAGATCGGCGGTTCACGGATGGGTGACGCTATTGGGGTGAAGGCTGATGCGAACTCGGACGAAGAGGAAGACGAGAAGCAGGAGGAAGATCGCGACGAGAATTACAAGCACGACTCTCAGTTCTCCACACATCTGAAGAAACAGAAGGCCGTGAGTGTTTTTGCCAAGACCCGAACATTACAACAACAGCGCGAGTTCCTACCCATCTTCCAGTGCCGTGGCGAGTTGTTGCAAGTGATTCGAGAGAACCAGATTGTGGTGATTGTTGGCGAAACCGGGTCGGGTAAAACGACGCAGCTCACGCAGTACTTGCGCGAAGAAGGTTACTCCCAGTTTGGCATGATCGGTTGTACGCAGCCTCGTCGTGTGGCAGCCATGTCTGTCGCACAGCGTGTGAGCGAGGAAATGGACGTGACTCTAGGGGAAGAAGTTGGCTACGCTATTCGATTCGAGGACCTCACGTCTGACAAGACTATTATTAAGTACATGACGGAAGGTGTGCTGCTACGTGAATCTCTTCGTGAGTCTGATCTGGACTCGTATTCATGCGTGATAATGGACGAGGCCCATGAACGTGCGCTTAACACGGATGTGCTGTTCGGTATCTTACGCAAGGTTGTCCAGCGTCGTAGTGATTTCAAACTCATTGTGACCTCAGCCACACTGGATGCAGACAAGTTTGCCAACTTCTTTGGTGGTGTGCCCATGTTTACCATTCCTGGCCGTACGTTCCACGTGGATACGCGCTATGCAAAGTCGCCGAGCGAGGACTACGTGGACGCAGCAGTGAAACAGGTCATGCAAGTCCATTTATCACATCCACCCGGTGATATTCTGGTGTTTATGACCGGCCAAGAGGATATTGAGGCTACGTGCTACGTGCTGGCAGACCGCATGGGAAAACTAGACGGCGCACTACCGCTCATGGTTCTTCCGATGTACTCGCAACTGCCAGCAGACTTGCAGGCAAAGATTTTCGACGCCTCAGATGTTCGCAAATGCATCGTGTCTACCAATATTGCCGAGACGTCCCTTACTGTGGACGGTATCAAGTACGTGATTGACGCAGGGTTTTGCAAGGTTAAGGTGTACAACCCGAAAATTGGTATGGACGCGTTGCAAGTGACACCTATTAGTCAGCAGAATGCCAACCAGCGTGCAGGTCGTGCTGGACGTACGGGTCCCGGTGTTTCATATCGATTGTACACAGAGCGGCAGTTCTGCAACGAACTACTTGAAGCACAAATTCCCGAGATCCAACGAACGAATCTGGGCTATGTGGTGCTACTGCTAAAGTCCCTTGGCGTTTCAAATCTGCTTGAGTTTGACTTCATGGACCCGCCACCACAAGACAACATTATTAACTCGATGTACCAACTTTGGGTTCTTGGCGCACTGGACAATACGGGCGAGCTTACGGAAATGGGCAAGAAGATGGTGGTGTTCCCGCTGGATCCACCCCTAGCTAAGATGCTTCTATTTAGCGAACAACTGAACTGCTCCGCTGAGGTTCTTACGGTGGTGAGTATGCTGTCTGTCCCAAGTGTGTTCTTCCGTCCGAAGGATCGCGAGGAAGAGAGTGATGCTGCACGCGAGAAGTTTTTCGTCCCTGAGAGTGATCATCTCACACTGCTGAATGTGTATCAGCAGTGGGAGGTCAATCGTCATTCGGCTCAATGGTGCTCGGAGCACTTTATCCACGCTAAGGGTCTGCGCAAGGCCCGTGAGGTGCGCGAACAGCTTGCAGATATCATGAAACAACAGCGTGTTCGGCTTCGCTCCTGCGGTGGTCGTTGGGATGTCGTTCGCAAAGCCATTTGCTCCGCCTACTTTTACAACTCTGCACAAATCAAGGGCATTGGTGAGTACGTCAACATGCTTACCGGTATGCCATGCAACCTGCATCCAAGCGCTGCGCTCTTTGGTCTTGGTTATACACCAGACTTTGTGGTCTATCACGAGCTTATCTACACAAGCAAGGAGTACATGCAGTGCGCCACGGCTGTTGAGGGCGAGTGGCTCGCAGAGCTGGGTCCCATGTTCTTCAGTGTCAAAGAATCATTCCAGTCACGGTTACTCAAGAGAATGAAAGAGAAAGAAGAAGTCATGGAGATGGAGAACGAGATGGCGCAACACACGAAGGAGGAAGCTGACAAAGAAGCTGTCGAGCAGAAAATCTCGGAAAGGCATCAGCACAAGAAACAACGCATGGCTGTGACAGGACCTGGTCGCTCAGAGCCTACCAGAAATACTAAGTCAGCAAGACGTCCTCCTCGTCCTCGTCGCTTCGGTTTTTAGAGCTGCCTACGAGCTTAGATGACATTGGTCGATATTGTAGTACAATCAACACTTATGCTAACTTCGCATGACCATTTTTGTTGTTTCATTGCACAGTATTGACCTTCCACACCAAGTGCACCACAGCGTAGCGAGAGTCTGTTCTCGGGGCTTGAAACAACACATTTGAGTAACCAGATCCCACTGAGCGTCATTGAAATTCTTCGGACGCGGTGGCATTCGGACGATGCCACTGCACAACCAAGAGAACTCACCGCACACTGCTTCGACGATGCACATGGGAAATGAAGAAATGCATGACGCAAATGTTGGTCCCGACTCCCCGAGCCTCAGGTGCTTTCCATCGAAACGCTCCAAGACACCTGCGGCTCAAGCCGAAATTTCAAGTTTTGCAGTCGCATCACAAACCAGAATGTTATTCCCTTTCAAGTCACCGTGGCTGCAGTGGTCGGACAATTCAGTATAATATTGTATTGATCTCATTTCGCCCCAATAATAAAAATTGCAATTTCGAGTTTGACAATAATAAAATTTGCCGCAATTTAAATTTTATTGGACGTAAGTTTTGTTGCGTTTCTACAGATTTTACAGCTTTTGGTTTTGTGACTTCTTAAAATTAGGAGTATACATAATATTTGTATGGGAGACTTTTGGGATATTGTATTGCCAATTATTGGGCAATATGATATTGTATTGGAGATGGCAAGTTCCAATAATAATTATTTCTAGTGGAAAATTTGATAATTTATTGTATTAAAATTATTTTCCCGACCCCTGCGTGGCTGATACCGCGCTCGTGAAGGTATTGTAGCCCCTTAGATGCCTTATCGATTGACCACGACGCATGACAAGGATCTCGCCCTCTCCAATTTACTCAAAGTGTCTTGGCTTGCAAGTTCACGCACAAAGAATGGCTGCCCTTCGTGACACGCGCCATACATCTAGATGAAGTTGTTATGGTTCAGTGAGAAGCACAAATTCACTTCATGAAGGAACTTGTCCCTGTCATTTTGGTTTGTTAACACTTGCTTCACGATCACGACTGAGTCGAACCAGTTTCCGAGATACACGGCACCAAATGCTCCATCGGCTAGGTGCTGTCCAAGCTCGATTTGGTGTGGCGGTGTGAGCCACGCTGGTACGTAGCCCCATCAGTTGCACCTGGCAGTAGCAGCTTGCTTGTGCACGTCAACCAATCTGTCGTACACTGACCGGTTGATGTCAATAAAGTCTTCCACAGCACCGCATAACTCGTTAGCCTGTTCTAGGATCTCCACAACGGTTTGGTCTGCACTTTGAATCATGTACATATCGAGATCTTCCACCAGTTCTGAAGCAAAGTCTACCCACTCCACATGTCGCCATATTCCTCTTCCTTTCGGTGGCTTTGATTCTGTGAGCAGCTTCCAGCATATGGATAGTAATCCGCTCGACAGGTTCATCGGCACACATTTTCTCGAGCAGACCCCAGGTGCCATTGTTTAAGCAGTAATGTTGCTCATTGGAAGCCACTGATCTTCATCATTGTCAGGGCCAAGGCGATGTCTAGAGAAACTTGAACATGGCAAGTCCAAACCGCAATACATCGTCTGGAATGGATGGTTCGCCTTGTCAAATTCTTGTGAGCAAGACCCCGTTCTTGTACTTACTCCAGACCAAGCACAGCCAAGGAAAACCCGCCAGTGTAAGGATATCAGGAAAACTCGGTAAGCTCGCCTCATGAATTACGTAACGTAGCACGTTCCAAAGAGCTTGCGGACGTGGTGGTGCAGCTTTACCCAAACATGACGTACCTCAGACAAGCCTCTTCCCCTTCGCTGACGTTGGATCTGACCACGCCAGACAAGTATCGCTCTGCCCCCCTTAGCCATCCGCATGATTAACTCCAGAAATCAAATCTTGTTCCAGCGACGACAGGTGCATCCAGGTACATTTCGAATCCGTGCTTCATCAAGACCAACACCTCTAGTTGCTGTGTCCGCCAACTTGACGAGAACTCGACTCTAGTTCGCATAGTTTTGAAGTCGCTGGATAGAGGTCACGAGCCCACTCGACAACTAAAGCATGAAAGTGCAATTCAGCATCGGAACGTCCCCAATACGATTGGGATCTTGCCCAAGCTCACGGTGAGAGGAGTGCCAGGGACTCGATGGCAACACCTTCGAGTCCATTCGATTGCTCCACGAGACCCAGTCGTCCGGTGCCATGTTGTCGAGACTCGAAGTCTTGCAGCGAGTGGGGAGGAACGTGTGGATGGGGAGCACGGTCTCCGCTCCGCGGTGTACTGTTGCCACAAACTGCATGCGGTCGACGTCTTGCATTATGCAAGTTGCATAGGGTGCTGCGTCGTCGGTCTTGCATGTTGAATGGGCGCTATTCGCACCGCCGCATCGAAACCATTTGCTCGTCAGCAATACGACCTCCAGAACCCGGTCGGTGTCACAGGGATCAACCATGTTCAGGTGTTTCTCATCGCGTCCTCCAAAGTCCCATCTGACCTCCTGCATCTTGACAGCAAACAACTGCAGATGGCAATGCCAGCGCGCGTCGTGTCATGATCAGCCGATCCTCCTTCAACTTCAGCTCTTGAATGAACGAACGAGGCCGTGAATGCGAGCGTCAAACACGACATGTGGCACATGTCAAACCGCGCGGCCCACACAAATCCCGCGTGACTTCCATTCCCATTCAGCGTCCGCTGCATGCGTGCGAAGAACGACGTTCGTAGATCGAAAACCGCGGCGCTTGAATGTGAGTCTATGCCAGCTCAGTTGACAACGGTCGGTGCAAGCCTCTTGGCGGTCGGTCATTCTGCAATCTGCTGCCACCCTCGGAAGGGAGATTGAAACGGACCATCATGACGCACATCGTCGCCTACAAAGCCCACGTGGTGCATTCGCTGGCGCTGGGCCAGCTGCAAGTGCTGCAGCCAGGTCTCGTCGGCGTCAACGAGCTCGGCACGATCGTGTTCGTGCTGGACTTGGGCAATGACGACACTTGCACCACCGAGCACTTTGACGAGCTCGTGGACTTGGGAGACCAACTGCTGCTCCCGGGCTTCGTGGACGGCCATGCCCACGCTCCGCAGTATTCGTTCATTGGGGTGGGGATGCACCTGCCGCTGCTGCAGTGGCTCGAGCAGTACACGTTCCCGTACGAGGCCAAATTCCAGAAGGGGACTACGCAAAAGCCGTCTACGAGAAGGCTGTGCGTCGGCACCTCAACAACGGAACCACAACCTGCTCGTACTTTGCTACGGTGCATTTGGACGCCTGCAAAGTGCTGGTCGACATTCTCGAGCAGGTGGGCCAGAGGGGCTACGTGGGGAAGGTCAACATGGACCGCAACGCGTCGTCTGGTCTGCAGGAAGACACTCAAACGTCCATTGACGACACGAGGGAGTTCGTGGACTACGTGCTGAAGAAGGACAATGAGCTGCTCACGCCCGTGATCACTCCGCGGTTCGTGCCGAGCTGTTCGTCCAAGCTGCTGACTGCACTGGGCGAGATCTCAAGAGAACACACTCCTAAGCTGCCGGTGCAGTCGCATCTGGCCGAGAACCGCGCCGAGATCAATTGGGTCAAGAGTCTGCACCCAGAGAGCTCGAGCTACACAGGAATGTACGACGCCCACGGCCTGCTCCACGACCGGTCGTACATGGCGCACTGCATCTGGTGCAGCAAGAGCGAGCGTGACATGCTCAAGGAGAAGCAGACGGCCGTGATCCACTGCCCCAACTCGAACTTTTCACTCTCGAGCGGCGTCTTGAACGTGCGTCGCCTGCTTCAAAACGGCATCAAGGTGGGGCTGGGCACGGACGTGTCCGGCGGCTACTCCCCGTCCATGCTCGACGCCATCCGCCACGCTGTCATTGCGTCCAAACTCGTGTCCATTGGCAACTGCAGCTCCAGCGACAGTGATAGTGACAGTGATCAGGAACACCCAAAGCCTCTCAGCTATGCCGAGGCTTTCCACCTCGCGACTGTCGGCGGTGCTGAAGCTTTGGGACTTGGCGACAAAATCGGCAACTTCGTGGTCGGCAAGAACTTCGACGCGCTCGTGGTGGCCCCGTACGCGGTTGATAGCCCCATTGACGAAGCTATCGACCCAGACGAAGCCGCCAACGTGCTGCACACGTTCCAGAAGTTTTTGTTCCTGGGCGACGACCGCAACATCGTCAGCATTTTCGTCGGCGGGCAGCAAGTGAAATGGCCGTCTGGCGGTCACGTGCCCAAATCCGTCCACGTGGACGCATTTGGGTCTCCATTAACCGTCGGCAGTGTCCACCCGAACATCCTGCCACTGTCCCTGTCAAAAGACTAACACATTACCAATTCTACATCCGAAGTTCTTTGAGTATCTGGGGCTAAACATACTTTATTTTGATCCCCGCGAAGAAACCATCGTTAGGTAGTCACTTAGAGAATCCGATATTCAAAGTGGGAGACGACAAAGCAGTCGGTCCTCACTTATGGAATCCTGACCCAAAACCTACTGCAGCTTGCCGAGGATGTCCTCGTCGCGGAACAGGAAGAGCTCCTGGCTGCCGAGCTTCACCGAGCTGCCGCCGTACTCAGGCAGCAGCACCTTGTCGCCCACGGCGCTCTGCGCAGGGATGAGCGTGCCGTCCGGGGCGCGAGCTCCAGGCCCCACAGCCACCACCTCGCCCTCGTTCTGCTGCTTCTGCTCGGCGTCCGGCAGGTAGATGCCGCTGGCGGTCTTGGCCACGGCCTCGAAGCGCTTGACCAGCACGCGGTTGCCGAAGGGAATCAACTTACGGAGGGAGCTCTGCGTGGTCAATTAGGGAGGAGGTGAGAGGAAGGTAAGGTGCATTTTAGCTTAAACAGGTGAGGAACGCACCATGATCTTGTGGACGTGTGGAATTGCGGGCGAATTGCGAATTGACAGGAGCGATCTGTGGCTCGGGCGGGGAGCTGCTGGGACGACCTTCGCGCGACCTGCACACGCCTCACCTATCATGGGCGAGGCGCTGACTTGGGGTTTGTATACGGGTTAAACACGCCGCGTCTACTGCACACTTCAAGCGCTGACGTCGATTGTTCCAGAAGGCAACACCACCAAACGCGGTGTTTGGCAACTTGGTGTTTCACCTTACTCCACCTGACAGCCGAGCCACTTTTCCACCACCGGATCGCACCTTTCCCAATTCCCAGCTCAATCTGGTTTTTGCGCACCAATTCGTGTAGATGCACATACTGACACGCCACCACCTGCATTCGGGAGCTGTAGCACATCCCAGTATTGTTACCGACCTGGCACTGGGCGAACATCACTCCACCACAAACGTCCACCTCTTGTGGCGTCGGAGTGACGAGAAATTCGCTAGAGCGGAACGGGACGCTGCATGTAGCAACGGCAACAGTGTCCAAAAGTTGCTTCGTGACGGCATTCGGCTGGTTCTCTATCAGCGTTTTGTCGATGCACACAAATAATGCGTTAAGTTGCACTCGCCGATGAAGCCATTACAGCAAGCCACTAAGTCGCCAACGGCAAAAGTGGACAGGTGGACGCTTGGGTTCAAATTGGGGATGCGCTCAACAAGAGTATCACCCATCGCAAGGACCCTTTTAGCTTCGCAAGGGTGACCAGTGGTGGGAGGTCCACCAGTGAAATCAGCAACGAGGTCGACAAGACTTTCAGATTCATCGCGCCGCTCAAATCTGGGAGGTGGACCAGATTTTGGTGCACGGCGATGTGGAGAAATGTTAAATACTTCATGTGGTGGAACAAGTGATCCGGCAGAGAGATGAGGTTTTTGTCCAGAGGCTTCCCTCGATGCTCCTGAGCAACAGAAAAAAGTACCTCGTAAGCAAAATAAAATAGGGAAAGACGAAAAGTATGTCGACTTACAGATATTCCAGCTTCGTGAAGCTCGAAGCCCAGTCTGGAACTGCGCTGGCGTCTGTGTACATTAACGCGCTTTGTTTTGTAAATGTTAGGTCAAAAACGGCTTTCACCTCAGAAACTCATTAATTTCGTACATGCTTTGTAGTTCTGTGCATCGCTGCAGTTCATTTGGCCACACTGGGAGACGTCGATTGATGATTTCGATTACGCGCAAATCTCCCGATGCCGACAACTCGCGAACGAGGTTTGTCACGTCGACAGGGTTTATCCACTCTGTGTAACTTCGGGGAGCTTTGTCGTCATCGATCAGAGCACGGCACGGACAATTTTCCAAGTTGGCCCATCGGTAAGCGTATGCAGCACATTGCGGGAATGCTGCACACGCAGCACTGGACATGACGATACCTTGATTCGTGCGTACCAGCACGAAAATGCTCGCAACTACGAAGACTAGGGCAGTCGGCTTACGAATAGTGAGTTGCTTGTTTCTCGCTGGTGTTCGTTTCTGACGATCTTGCCGGCATTGGAAAATTAAATAGTCGACAACTTGCAGCAGCCGTGACTGAATAATAAATTCATGGCAGTTCGAATGCAAAGATCAAGTCCCGACTTCATGCGTAATCCGTCATAGCTGATGAGGAAGCGCGTTACTTCCGACGTGTTTGCCATTGGCCGTGCCTGACATTCATACCATGTCGTTGGATACATTGTCATGTTCAGATGAGCTTAAGCGTAATCGAAGGTTAAATTGTTTAACCGAGTATGTGAGCCAGAGTATTGGCCAACCGACAGCAAAAATCATGTTAAACCTGCAGCAGTATTGCACAAAAAGATTTTGTTAGTGATGGGCGAAAGAACAGCAAAATCGATCGTGACGTACATCGTGTCGGTGAGAATTTCGAAAAACGCTGAGCGTAGCGTCGGTAAAACTAGCATAGGAGAGCGAGTTAACAGCGACCAAGCACGCATACGCGTAACATAGTATGATTGGTATGCCACCTTCGAGAAGTCGATAAAGTGCTGTTGCCTGGATTGTCAAGTCCAGCATCTTATGAAGTGCATTCTACAGATTGCTCATGACATTTGCGTTGTGACTCAGTATCAACATGCACAAAATAGCTCTACCTTCGTACCCAGAGTTTGCGTTTGGTCCGTCAAAGTCATTAAGTTCAGTCCATAACTTCCGAGCCTTTTGAATGTGAGAATGTCTACCACGGTAGATGCGATTGAGTCTTGCAACAAGCATTCGGTAAACTAGGCTCGGTGAAGACTTGGAATTTCTCTGCACCGTCATCCTGAGCACCACGTTAACGTAGGAAAGTAGAACCACACTTAAACTAAAGACGCTGACAATCATGAAGTAAGGCTCGGGGTCAATGATGAGCCAGAAGTCTCCATCATCAAATGCTGCCGTGTCCATGAGATAGTTGGCGGTTTGGTTGGGTGCAATTGTCTATACAAGAAGCCATGCAGTCCAGATGACGGAAACCAGGAGCATGACCATAAAAGAATTCCAAGTGTACCGAACGTCTCGATAAAATATATTGGCCCAGCGATAGCCCCCGGAGCATGTCTGAGATCGCTAACGCGAGGACCACGGCGTGATAGTATTTTCTGTGCGATAGGAAATCTTGAGCTCTGTGGTCTGTTGATTAATAATTCTGCTGGGATAACCCGCTCTACGTGAAGACGACCCAGCCCCATCATTGATGTTGCAGATAATCAAAATCGTCAGGCGTGATGTGAGATAATGCCTGCTAGTGACAGACATCCAACACACAATTTTAGTATGGCAAGCAGTACGTAAATAGTGTTCGATCCATCAGTGACTGATAAGAGGTAGCCGCAATAACGCAATGTCGTGCTTGCAGCTAAAGATGACGAGATAATGAACCCTTCAAGCATGCTGGAGTTCGGGTGTCCCACATGGAACGGAATGTTGGAGGTACAGTAGCTATTACTATTGGCACAAGGCAAAAATCTGAGCGTGCTCTAAGTGGCATCACAAGCTTAACAACTACTTCGTATATTTCGCATTCAACCACTTCTCATGGACATTGATCGCCATTGCCAAACCGTACTTCTTGTTCACCCTGAGAGGCATAGTTTGGAAGGCTATAACTTGCGCTGTAGCACAAGCCAGGGACATTGCTACATGCTCTTCAACTATTAACACGATACATAGAATTCACCACCATAGTTGTTGACATCGTCTTGAACTGGACTGACAAAGAAGTCCGAGGTTGTGACACTCGGATTACAGAGGTTGCAAAAGCCACCATCGAGGCAACGAGGTATTTGGTTAAATGTGCCAGGATACCAGGGACCATACACCTAGACAACCTGTCCGACACAAGGCAACGCCTCCAAAAAAACTCATCAAGCGGAATCGCTAGAGTCCTCAGCATTATTACAAACGGAAGCGCAAGATAAGGCTTCGCGCAGCCCGCGCGGCATGACCATAGTTCACAAACCTTCCCCCCACCCACCAAAAACAAACTCGGAGTTGCAATACGTATTTGGATGTAATGAGGACAACAATTTCTGCGTGGCCTTATTCAGACGATTATCGCTATCGGCTTTGTCAATATGAGTATGATACGCAAGGGAGTTAGAAAGGTTGCACGTGATGTATCCGTTGCGATAGGCTTGGCTACCCGCGACGATGAGATTCGCAGCACTGACACTGAAATCACTTGTTTAGCCACCACACTGTGAAAATGAGCTGGCGACGACACGGCCATATCCACGAGCCAGAAATTCTAACCGCATTACCGCACTTGATCGACTTCTTCAAGACGGTATCCCACCAATGCTGTGCTACGCATATGCAGGTCTGCTTACACTATCCTGACTTCGTGTCCATGTCGGGCGACTGCTTTGAACAAAGCACCGCGGAGTTATAGCGAATAGATTTCACAACGTTTGATGAGCCCAAAGGGTTAAGTGTTCGACGCCTCTGGTGAATCTGTAATTTCGACAGCACATGTTAACCGATAGCAAGATAGTAGATTTCATCCGTAAACACAGATCCACGGTCAACTTCATGTGTAGCGCATCGAAGCTGATCTGGAACAGCGCCACATCAGAGTATCCGCTATGCTTTGCGCTCAAACCAACCGATGGAGTTGAGTTTCAAGTTCAACGGTGCCTAGACTCAGTCAAATCGAAAATGCCTAGCAGAATAAACGACCCGAAGGATAGTTTAAAAGATTGAATCAGGGTCGGCAATAAAAGAACTATCCGTCGTCATACCCCGCCGCGTTGGGTCTAATAGTCAACATTGCTAGCCATCATGTCCAGACGAACACAAGGAAGATCGTAACCAAGGATAAGCTTGCCGAAAATGACAGGAACGTTATGAGAATGCGAGTAGCTCGACAAATTTCATCTACCGTTGGCACCCCAACCGCAAGTATTTGGTTCGCTGTTTGGTTCGCTCCCGTTTTATCCGTTGCCACCGGAGTGCGTGGCATCTCCGCTCAGACCGTACCCAGGTAAGACTCGACCAAACTTTCTCATGATCGCAACACACTGGACGTCTCAGAAATGTTTTTAGTGTGATGACTTGAACAGTACCAGTACCCACAACAGCCTGCAGAAATGAACTCCTCAAAATACCAGGTAAAACAGAGTAAATATGGGCTGGCAGTTTAACGTCGATGAATAGTATCGGTTCAGCCTAGCAGAGACAACAACGATAACAGCCCCAGCTTTATTTAACGCTTTGAACCTCATCAACGGCTTTCCCTTCATCATGTTGTCATTCAAGAAGCGCTCTGGTTACGATTCGTGTCACTCCTGTGCCAACCTTCACGCTCTTCATTATTTAATTGGGCCTCTTTCCAAAGACGAACGGATTATGGCGAGTCACCACGGCAAGCCGGCCTTCTTGCAGAAAACGAATGACAAGAGCCAATCAAGAGGATCTAGCGTTCGGATCTTGCCCTTCCAGACCAACTCATCTCGATTTGAGACGCGCGTGGAAACACTCGGCGATCTGAATTCCGAGGAACTCGATGAGCCGACAGGGTTTTTATCGCGTTTGGAGCTCTTGGACTGCCGTTGCTTGTCGCAGCAGTGATTTCGTTCTGTTGGACAATATGGCTTACAGTGCTGACTGTGGCGCCAAATGCTACTGCCAATTATCTGATGGACACCGAAGATTTTGATGATGGCAGGTTTTGGCTTATAATTGATCCCGACCTAAGCCTCACAGTCATGAATACGATAGTGCTAAGTGCCTTGACACTCAGCTATTTGTACGCGTCACTAAACATGACTCTGTGGAGGAATGCTTATCACCAAATTAATCCAGATGACCCTCAAAAGATGCCATGGTGGACAGAAAGCGATTCACGGATGGGTATGCACTTGGAGAAGCTGAAAACATGTTGGGTGGAGCTGACAGGTTTTAGCGGCTACTACCGCAAGTACTGGGTAAGCTGAGCAAAACATAAAATACTCTGCATTATTTCTCCAGTGCGTCTCACGAAAATTGTTATGCTTAGAATGCAATCTTCAAAGCAGGAGACTTTATCGTCGAGCTCATCCAGCTGTATCATTTCATGGAGGCGGGATTTTCGACTGGAGTGTGTTACGGCTACACTGTGCTCATAAGCCTAAGCTGTTCATCCCATGTTTTCTTTATCTTTCACCCAGATTTGCATTCTGCTTTCACGGAAGTACTATTGGATACCTTGTACGTAGAGCTAGATGTTTAGTACGCCTCGCATCATGCTCATCTGAATATGTTTGATTGCCCTAGGTTTGACATGTTTTTGCAGTGGGGTACCCCATTCTGGTGCTGGTGAACTCGTACTTCAGTTTTGAAATGGATCGTCCACTTGTACGACTCTATCAACAAGTATTCCCACTTGGAAGTTTTCAGCGACAAGTTCGATTGCAACTAGACCCGATCGAGGCTACGCTCTTCCGGTCAAGTTTGGACTCGCTTCGAACGTTATCATGGTCGAGTTTCATTGTTCGACTAGTAATCAATGTCTCGTTCAGCTACCGACTATTCCGACTGATAACCGTTCTTCAGCAACGTCGCAAGAAACAACGCGTTTCGAGCAGCAAGTTGATCAAACTGGAGTCCCAGCGGCCAGTGCCGCGCTGGGTGGGGGTATTTTTTCAATTGTTGCCCTTGCAGCTTCAACCTGTTGCATCGAAAGTATCGCGGCATCCAAGAAAGTTTGCGAGGCCTTCCCGCAATGCGTAGTCTTCGCATACCGCTGGAATCCTCTCGACTCGTGTCCGTGCCTCGCTCTTGTAGATGTAAATCGCACCCCAGTCAGCTATGAAGAATGGATGCACCCTGCTGACGTGACGTTAACTGTAAGAGACTTGGCTGCGAGCGGTGATCTCCAGGTACTCCAAGTAATGAACCGAAATTTGGAGATCTGGCCAGAGGAACTTCAACGGTGCTCCAATCTAAAATACGTGTGCGTGAATATTTGCTGTGCTCTCACGGAAGAGGCAAAGGTTGAGACTAACTATCTTGTGCGAGCTAATGTAGGTCCTTGTACTACACTGGCCTCCAAGTGGTTCCATCTTGGGCAAAGTCCTTCCGTCAATTGGAGTTTCTGTACGTCTTCATTTCTCTCAACACATTCCGTGGCATCATTGGAATGGTTGATAGTGCATTTATTCATACACGCATTATGAACGGTGTTAATGCTACAGGGCTTTGCAAGGCAAAAAGGGTGACACGAATCTACTGAGTATGCCGACAGACTTATTTGCCGATATGGCATCATTAACATATCTTCGACTCGGTGTTCATGAGTGGCTAACAGAGCTCCCTCGCTTGGAGGGACCAACAAGCTTAGAAAGCATGTCGCTTGTGGTTTTGGATGCAGTGAAGGTACTTCCCTCATTCAAATCACTTATCGACCTCCAAAGACTGGAAATAGTTGCAATGAACTCACTCCAAGAGCTCCCAGACGTCAGTTCGAATACTGAGTTGACTCACCTGGTTTTATCTCGAGTTCCGCAATGCTGCAATGGTTTTCTCGGCATTTGCAACGTAACAAGTCTATTGTGCAGTGGTTTACTGGAGACGGAATGCGACCAACCGAATCCAGCCAGCCTGGATATTTTCTCCACACACCATGGTGTGTACAGACAACCAGTCTCTGATACCTGCTCCAGAACCACCAACCCGAGCCCACGCTGACGTGTGTGGTGGCGTCTTGTTCAGACAATGCTACATCGAAGTTGACGGCACAATTACCATGGGCATGTGCTACAACGACTTCTTCCAGGTGATTGCGTGCTCGACTTCTGCACCAGTTATTTACGCTAGGAAGCAGGAGATTCTTCTTGGGCTCGGAGTACCGTGCACTCCCGTCGAAGAGGCTTGGCTTGGTTGTATGGAGACACCATCATAGCTTGTAGTAGTTTTTTTTAAGATAATCAACCTGAACATCATATAAAAGTACTTGGCTGAATATCAGTTTAACACTGTAATGGGCAGCAGCACGGCAGTGACGCAGGGCGAGAGCATCCCGTCACAGCAGGACGGGCAGTGGCGATCGGTGAAGAGGATCTGGACGCGCAGCCGCTAAACGAAGTTGGTGGTACGATGGCAGCTGGCAGGACGTGGAAGGATACGACGCTGGACGGTCGTCAGGAGACGATGGCTGCGGGCGGGGAGTCGAGCGACCCAACCGACGGCTCGGTTGTGTCAGTTCGCAATTTGACGCGAAGGAAGCAGGCAGCCCAACAGCCGCCACGAAGAACGCAGACAGTTGACCAGTGCACGCAGACTGCACACGTTGACGAGAGGCCGGTACCTTACAGTGAAACAAGGAACATTTATTATTGTTGGAGGGCGGACGATCGACGGGTCGGACGTCTCGGTGTTGATACCGACTAGCAAGCGAGGACAAACAGCGTAGCACATAGGGAGGACCGGGAGGAGGCCAGTGTGTCTCCGAGTCCCCCGTTGTGAAGTAAGGGACCAGTGTGCCCCGAGTGACGAGGGCGGGCGTTGCAGGAAGCCCCACAGCGTGTACTTGGCCTGGTGAGTTAGTTAGTTTAGCAAAAAGTAATACAAAAAGTTGGTGGTGCGTCGATACAGACAGACCCCGGCACAGGACATCACATTGGTGCCCTGTCGGCCAGAAGGAGTTGAATTTCGTACAATTTGGTGGCCCATCGGAACAAGCGCGGCAGTCGGTGCTAGAACCACGTACGCCCAGGTGCGGGGTGGATCCAGAGCACATTACATGGAGGTCATACAGGGGCACTATATTGAAACGATTATCAGACTCAGTTATCAGGACGAAGAGATACATGACAATCACGCGTGCAGGAACGGTGACAACTCCGGTCGGCGCGGCAACAGACTCTCGTGGAGCTACGACGACAGGAGAAGGTGCATCGGCAGGTGCGGTTCCGGCAGTGGCGGCAGCTCCAGCAGGGCAGCGACCATCCGTGACATCTCCAGCGGCAGGCGGTAACCAGGACGGGGACGTCGCAAGTCGTCCGACGACCAGCACAGGATCCACCACAGGCCCACCGACGGCAGTGGCAACAGACCAGACCGACGTCAGGCGGTCAGCGCCATGATGAGGGCCATGCTGAACTCGATGACACGCATGGAAGCTCGACTGGAAGGACTGGAAGCAGATGGAGCCGCGGCACCAACAACCACGGCGACAGCAGTTCCAGCAGCAGCAGTGACAAGCATCCCAAGCACGATACCAAGCCTGGCAGCCACAGCCACGACGGGAACGACTGGAACAGTGCAGACAGTGCCTTCAGTAGCAGAGACGGCAACCACGTCAGGCGCCGCAACCCTAAGAGCTCCGGCACGAACACGAGTGTTGGCCACCACGTCACCAACAGCGAGGCGGTCACGAACACGAAGGGCGCGGAGTTCGAAGCGAAGTGGAGGTGGTGACGATGACGACCCCAGTGACAGCAGCAGTGACAGCGAATGGGACGACAATGATGGATCAAGTAGCAGTGCAAGCAGCGCGAGCAGTCCGAGCAGTTCCAGCAGCTCCAGCAGCGATGAGTCCGACAGCTCGTTGGCAGCATCACGACGTGGCCACGGCAAGAACCGGAGAGTCGTCAAGGAACTGGAGTTACCCACGTATACACCATCACCGAAAGCATCAGTGTCGGCATGGATAGACCGCGTGGACTTGGCACTCAAAGGAGCTAAACGGTCAGGACGTGGAGCGTGGACGGACCGTGAACTCTACTATATCATGGGCAACAAGTTGAACGAGCCGGCGTCGGACTGGTGGGTGCTGATGGACAAGCGTCTGCGGAAGCATGAGCGAACTTGGACAGGGCTGAAGAAACTGTTGCTCCAGAGGTACGGCGAGCGACTTGACAAGGCAGCAGCGGAACGTCGAGTAAACAAGCGGTGCTTCGGGCCAGGAGAAACGTACGCGGACTTCGGTGCTGGTCTTCGCAAGGCCGCAGGCAGGAACAAGGTTCGAGAACGGGTGTTGTTGGCGCAGTTTTATAGCTGTTTGAACTTGACGGTGCGCACGCTGGTGAGGCAGCGCCCCAAACCCAAGAACTTGGAGGAAGCAGTCGCCAAAGCCATGGAAATCGACGACAGTGATGAGAATGTGGCGTTGGGCATGTCCCACATCGGGCAGTTTTGGCCTCAGGAATCAGGACCCCACATGATGCAGGTCGCAGGAACGACATGGACGGCGACGGTAATTCCAGGCGTAGGCAGCACGGACGTGACAGCGGGACAGTCGGCAAATGGCGGACAACAAGAGTCTGAGCTAGACGCTGACAGCTTTGCTCTGTTCACGAACGCGCGGAGAGTCTATAATCGAGTCACCGGTACCTGGGAGGCACCTCGTGGACGAACGTGGAGCAACAAAATGTGGGTGTTGACGGAGCGACGGGCGAAACGAAGCAGTGCTCGCAGTGACACAGCTGACAAACCCAAGGTGAAGAAAACTGATAAGAAGGCGAAGGTGCTGAAACTCAAGGCAGCCGTCGAGTCCAGTGAAGACGAGGAGTCGGATGTCGAAGAAGCCCAACCCAGGAAGCGGCAGAAGCATCGACGGGCAGCGGTACGCACGGTGGCAAAAGCGGTGCCAGCCAGCCCACCAGCAGTACAGGCTCCACGGACGACCAACCCAACATCAGTGTACGGCACCAAGTGTTATGCATGCGGCAAGGACGGGCACTTCGCAGACAGATGCCCGGACCCGGAAGCCAAGGCACGCAACGACGAGTATCTCGAAGGACTGGTCTATAGATAGTTGGTTCAGCTGGAAAGCTCTCGATGTTTACAAGCTCACACTGATTTTTGGCATGGTCGCGTAGCTTAGTAGAGCTAACGAAAATCATTTCACACTTCGAGCATTGGTACTTGGACTGAAGCATATCAACGTTCTTGATGTACAAAGCATGGATAGAATATCCATAGCTACTCCTTCTCTCTCCGAGCGACGGATACACTCAACATTACCGGTCTTTACATCCATTGAGTAGACGTTAATACCGAAGTGAAAGCATTCCTCAAGCTCGTCGAGCTGTAGGAGGTCAATCGGCTTAAAGCTACGGAACAGACTAAGCGTATAGCTGATACCCTTGTAGGAGCAGTAGCGCTTGAATACTTCCTTAACTTGGGCCTGGATCCGACGAGGATCTTTCTTAGCATGCTGATGTAAGTACCATGCGATACAGTGGAACACACACTTGTTGTTGGTCTTAGGGAAGTTGATTACGTGCTTGTTATCGCTGATAATCTGTGGGATAACAGCTTCGCTATCGCCAAGTGCATGCTCGCGAAAGTAATGTAAATTTTGAACCCAGTAATTGACTTCAGCTTATACCCCGATTTGGGGTAGTTCAGCGTGTTAGCCAATTCCACCGACCTGATCTCGGAGATAATTTTCTAACGAATGTCAGATCGACTGTTGATAGCAACAGGGGTCTTAAATACGTAGGTGTTAGCCAGATTCGGGTGCCAGTACTGGGTAAAACTACCATCCGTTAGGCTTACGAGATCGTAGCCAAGAGCAATGTTGACTTTGAAAGCATTAGTTTGGCTAGCAAGCACGTTTTCGAGCTTGTCGTAGAACTCAGTGGGCTGGATACCTTCAAACAGGTGCGACTCCATGTGTTTTCCGTTGTAGAAACGATACTTGGGGTCAGTCTTGTAGTTTGGGGACATATGCTTCTTCAGAGTCTCGACTCAGTTCTTGTATTGCTTAGCCAGCAGCTTCTGATTGGTCGGACGGGAAACTTTGCTAACATAAACCATCTTACCAGTTCTACCACGCACCTTAACGCGGTAGGTACTGCCCCAGCGAACAGCATCAATATTCAATCTCTTTAGACCTTCGAGCTCGTATGCAAACATATTGCCTATGTATTCTTGGCGATATTATTCCCGTGGAAATGACTTTATAATTATTGGATCTTGTATCAGGATCGACTTTATATCTTTGCCCCATACAAAAATTTCGAAATTAATTAATTCAAATACTTGACGTAGGGTCTATCGCGTGTTTGCAACCAGCGATAATATTTTGGATTGTGAGCCTTGACCCAATTGAATGTCTTATCGCTGTACTTGTCTTTGCCTCCAATAACCGTTCTTGGGAGTAAATTACGAGCTAAATCCAGCCTAGAGGCTTCAGATACGATATCACACTTGAATAGGAAGTGGATGTAGGAGTCATCCACCCCCAATAACGACTCTGCTTTCGATTTCTATACTTACCAAATGCTAACCTCGTCTCACTAAATGAAGTCAGACCACGGTCTCGACACTCCTTACAGTATTTGTAGCTACCTCGGTACCGACATTGGCAGCCGAGGCACACCTTATAGTGCCCCCAAAGAGCTTAACACACTCTGAACCAACGAAGTGATGGTTCTCATCAATGTCGATAATAAGGAAGTGTCGCTTGATCGGGGTGTTGCAATAACACCGTGGGTTGACATTAGGTCGATAGCCAGGGCACGGATAAACTTGCGTTTTACCTATAGGTATCCATTCACCCTCTACTGCATGCCAGAACCACCCAGACGAATGGTACTGGCTAAGGTCGCCGAGGGCATCCTTCAAAATCGTAAGCGTGGCACCGTCAGTCATTGTCTATATATGGATTGACTTTTTATGTGAGAAAAAATTAATTAATTAACTAAGTTCGGTTTCACCGGCACTAAGTTCGCTTTTCGGCTTCCGCTTTGATCCCTATTCTTATCGTCATATCCCTTTGATAGGATAGACGTGCTTCACGTGTGCGCTGGTAGTAGCGCTTCTGCGCTTCATTGATGCGCTCTTTGTTAGCGAGATATTGATCGGGTGAGTATGCCATCTTCGTATATATCTAACTTTATATTTGCTAGGATGAAAATATTTTAATAAAAAGCAGTTTATTAGTGCAGCATGCCGAAGGGAGAATCAGCTGAAATAACTCAACGTGGGAATAGATCGAGTGACCTGCCTAGCCACAGCACGCGCCATGTCCATGTCGGGACCTAATATACTGGCGATGTCATAGTATCGTTCGATGCTCTCACGAATCCCGCCACTTTCACTGGCCTCGCTGATGGACGGCAGCACCCGGGATAGCTTCTGACGCTTCACAGGATCTTGGAGCACTGGGGTCATGAGATCCGTAGTAGCAGTAGGATCCAGTAGCTGCCTGATCAACTCGAAAGCTTCTCCTGGATCCGTAATGTTCACTCTGTTGATGCAAGTGGTGTTGTTTTCCTTCCCGGCGACCCAAAAGAACCGCCAATCGCCGTTGAAGTCAGTAAGCAGTGCAACCACTGGGTCGTTGGCAAGCAGATCCAGAGCAATTAGCTCTGACGTCGCCTGGAAGACAGATTGTCTTTCAACCTTTTTCTTCACTTCAATCAGCATCTTCACTTCAGGCAAGTCCAGCGCATAGTCCGCGCTCTCCATGACGATATCACTGAGTATGAGAAGATCGGTGCGACCCCGGAGCTCAATGTTGGAGCCCTTGACAACAACTCGGAGAATATCTGTCACATTTTCCACACCGAACACGCAAAGCTTCTTCTCCTGGAGAACCTCGCCAATGTTGCTGTCAACATACTCGCGATATTCATCTTTCTGCTTCTCCTCGCTGAGTTTCATGTCCCATGTGAACCCCTTGACTTCACCCCACTTTGCAGCAGTCTTACGCACAGGTATCATCGTAATGTTGAAGGCGTCCAGAAGCTCTTGGTACTCGGTTGAGCCCACCTTCGAGTGGACATATGTCTTGCGCTTGGTCAGCACTGTTGTCTCGTGTATCTCCTTGATCATCTTATTCGTCGCGGAAGTCTCGCTCGCTGAACCAACTGCACCATCCGGAACCACCACCAGCACGTGAATCGTTCCGTCGGGGATTGAGCTGGGAAACTTCGCGCAGATCTTGTCCGTCGGATCGTCCAATTCCTCCTTCATGTAGAGACTTTCAACTTCATCGGAGATCTCCCCTTCCGCATCCGGAGCAGATCCTTCGACTTCAGCCATGCGCCGTCCTTCTTCGCCAGGAAGAGCTGCAGCTCGTCCGCAGGAAACTGGTACATTTTCTCCGCCTTGATGGCTTTCTTCAAGTCTCCCACCGTTTCACCCGCATCCATGACCACAGGGAAGGCGCTCCCCGCATCCCCAACGATCGCACAGAAGAGCTTCACCATCTTTTCTCGAGGCGGCAGATTCTCGAATGAGAGAGAATTTCTGGACGTATTTAAGCGGAAATGAAGGCGTGTCACATAGACTTCCAACTACAGTAGTCACCGCAATTAGTATCACGTATAGTAATTTATGTGAGGCTTCATATTTTTTATGTACGGTATTTAGTGTGAGTGATACTATTTATGAACGCATACTATATTATGTATGGTAAAATTAGTATCACTGATACTACTTTTGTTATCCCCTACACAACAGTGTTGTCCCCAACACCACCGCCAGTGTCATTAGTCGCAGCACCACCGTCATCATCACTTGCACTGCTGGCTGCACCACGTCCTACCACGTCTCCGCCGTCAAAATCGTCCGGATACTTACGTATGATAGCCTGGAGGTGAGGAAATAGCTGACCTGTCTTCCATGTCCCGTCAACACCCAACGAAAGCCCACATCTAATCATTGCTTTTCTTGCGTAGTTGATACCGTTCTCGTCGCGGTAAGCGTTCACCTCACGAACGCAGTCGGCTGCCAGCGACAAGAAAAAATTCTTGCCAGGGTTCTTCAGTTTACCAGACCAGGACCCATCCTTGCGCTTCTCGTTCTGCCACTCGTGTCCTTCAATCAACTCGATTTTCTTCTGGTTCCATTTGCGACACCACACATCCTTAATTTTTGCTATAACGAAGGAGTCAGCAGGTTGACAGAGATCAGTCGCGTTAGGTGGGAAGTACACGAGACGCGCATTCAGTTTTTGAGCTCGTCCTGGCACTCATCTTCATCTAGGTGGGATGAACAGTTGTCGAGAAATATCGACTTTTCTCGTCCTAAGCGATCCGCGTTCATCGCTCTATGCTCCCCAGGTACACTCGAAACAAGCGCTTGCTCATCCACCCCTTAGGACCCGTCCTGTAGCAGACTCCTGGAGTCTTGTCTGGAACGCCACGAATTGGATAGCTGCTTGAAGTGTTCTGGAAAATTATCATCGGTGGATGAAGTCTGCCACTCGCTCCGCCAGAGATCCTGACCACCATTGTCATCCCCTCCCCACCAGACACCACATCAGCATACTTAATGTTTTTTCGCCGACGAACCCAAGCGTTTTGCCATTGTCGAAATCCACAACGAAGTGGGTCTCATCAATGTTCTCAATGACATCCTCGTTGAGCACGCCGGACTCGAATCCACGCTTCAGCTGGCCGAGATGAGTGGCAACTTCACGTTCGATTGCTGCTTGTTTCTCTGGGCTGATTTGCTTCTTGCCGCTGTGTGTGCGGAAGACGATCTGATGCGCCTCCATGAATGTCTGGATCCATCTCGCGGTGATCTTTTTGCCAAGCAAAGCTCCATTTTGGTCGACCGACGAGATTGTATAGGGACCTGTACTTGTCTTCAGAATTCGCAGCGCCAGTTGGCGCAGAAGCGACGCGTCAAACTTCAGCCCTAGCTTCCGCAGGCGATCAAATTCATCCAGCAACTCATCGTACAGCCACGACACCCATTGACTTCGTCGTCTTCCGCGCCCCGTAAGAGCCTTCTTATGAGCCCGCATACGACCATCGTGTCGCCTAGCTGATAGCTCACGTGCACCTTTAGGCAGATTCAGGATCCTCTCCCTCTGTTTCCACCATGATGTAGCTTT
Organism: Phytophthora constricta; assembly: GCA_011947335.1. Taxonomy (NCBI): domain Eukaryota; phylum Oomycota; class Peronosporomycetes; order Peronosporales; family Peronosporaceae; genus Phytophthora; species Phytophthora constricta. The sequence continues at coordinate 42,965 of JAAVTI010000339.1, forward strand.
CGCGAGGTTGGCATTGCGCGATTGCGACCTGAAAATCTCAGGGAACTCGTCAACAGCTCGAGCAAATAACCCTTTAATGCCTCCACGTTTCTCCATCTCGACCAACCACTGCACCACTTTGACCCGCTGCTTAACCGTGCTGACGATTTGTGTCGATCGACGGGAGCTTGCAGTTTCTTGTAAACACGCGTCTGCTGAAGGCGGAACACTCTTCTCCGACTCTTCTTTGCTCGATGAGTCAGCAGAGGAAGAGGTCTCAATTGACGGGCTCAGTTCCGAGCCTGTAGCACTGCATCTCGACGCCTTCGCAAAAGCCGCGACAATCGGCGAGGCACTGGACATCTCCTTGACGTCGCGGCAGTCACAGCTCGGGCACATGATGGGTTGCCCAAAACCTTCGGGTCCGACTGGAGTTCTGCAAAAGGGTGCATGCTAACCGAGCACTGTGGACAGGTGTGGACTGTACCAACAAGCTCGCCACAGCCACCGCATGGACTTTTCGACAGTTCGGTGTTCACACTCATTGAATGAGCTATTTGTAGTGCAGGAGGTCTTCGTGGCGCGGTGGCAAACAGGAAATGAATGGTTTGGCTTTTGGCTGGCAAAGACTGCAAGTACAGGTCAAATATATATTTACTCTAAAATATGTGGCTATGTCAGTTATTTTTAATAAAACATACCACGTAAAAGTAAAACCTTCGTATTCGACGCAGCCACCGTTGATATTAATATACCATATGCACCACAAATCGTGGCTGACCCTGACCAGTCCATGTGTTGTCGGAGCCACCGACACGGCTAACTGCACGAAGGGGGCTCGAACCCAGGTCAGCCGAATGAGAGGGTCGGACCCATCCCGCTGCACCAGATGTACACCCTAGCACAGACTATTTTTGATCATTGATTTTTCATATTCACAACAATTAGTCACACTAAATCAAAGTGAGACTATTTTCCGTATGAGACTAATATTGAACGCAGACTAATTGCGGTGACTACTGTAGTGGTATTTTGGCTGGCGAGGTGTAGGCGAGTATCAAGTTGCTTCTCTGCGATAAGCATCGATTTTTCGTTGTTCCATGGCTTCCGACCTGAATGCCGAGGTAGCGCTCTGTAGATGTGCGAGTAGTAATAGCCAGCACATTACACCGGCAGTTTTTTTCTTAGCTTTATTTAACAAGGAGAATAGGGCTAACCGTTTCTAATGCAATGCTACGACTTTGACGACACAACCTCTCGACCACCTTAGATGGAGAGAAAGCGCCACCACTTCAGAAGTAGTTTTAAATGCTATCGTCTCCTTAGAAGCGACAGCCGGTGGTTTCAACGAGACAACCTCTAAACCACCTGAGAGTGAAAGCAACGTCTTTGGATCTAAGGGTAGTTTTAGAACCGCTTAACCAACAACATTCAAGCTAGACATTGATAAATGCAATAGAAAATTACGCCGGCATATTTTTACCGCAAGGAATAGTCCAGAGCAGTGCGACGCGTGGCGTCTCACCATTACAGTAGTCACCGCAATTAGTCTGCGTTCAATATTAGTCTCATACGGAAAATAGTCTCACTTTGATTTAGTGTGACTAATTGTTGTGAATATGAAAAATCAATGATCAAAAATAGTCTGTGCTAGGGTGTACATCTGGTGCAGCGGGATGGGTCCGACCCTCTCATTCGGCTGACCTGGGTTCGAGCCCCCTTCGTGCAGTTAGCCGTGTCGGTGGCTCCGACAACACATGGACTGGTCAGGGTCAGCCACGATTTGTGGTGCATATGGTATATTAATATCAACGGTGGCTGCGTCGAATACGAAGGTTTTACTTTTACGTGGTATGTTTTATTAAAAATAACTGACATAGCCACATATTTTAGAGTAAATATATATCTGACCTGTACTTGCAGTCTTTGCCAGCCAAAAGCCAAACCATTCATTTCCTGTTTGCCACCGCGCCACGAAGACCTCCTGCACTACAAATAGCTCATTCAATGAGTGTGAACACCGAACTGTCGAAAAGTCCATGCGGTGGCTGTGGCGAGCTTGTTGGTACAGTCCACACCTGTCCACAGTGCTCGGTTAGCATGCACCCTTTTTGCAGAACTCCAGTCGGACCCGAAGGTTTTGGGCAACCCATCATGTGCCCGAGCTGTGACTGCCGCGACGTCAAGGAGATGTCCAGTGCCTCGCCGATTGTCGCGGCTTTTGCGAAGGCGTCGAGATGCAGTGCTACAGGCTCGGAACTGAGCCCGTCAATTGAGACCTCTTCCTCTGCTGACTCATCGAGCAAAGAAGAGTCGGAGAAGAGTGTTCCGCCTTCAGCAGACGCGTGTTTACAAGAAACTGCAAGCTCCCGTCGATCGACACAAATCGTCAGCACGGTTAAGCAGCGGGTCAAAGTGGTGCAGTGGTTGGTCGAGATGGAGAAACGTGGAGGCATTAAAGGGTTATTTGCTCGAGCTGTTGACGAGTTCCCTGAGATTTTCAGGTCGCAATCGCGCAATGCCAACCTCGCGAAAGCCACATCATGGTGGAAACAGAGGGAGAGGATCCTGAATCTGCCTAAAGGTGCACGTGAGCTATCAGCTAGGCGACACGATGGTCGTATGCGGGCTCATAAGAAGGCTCTTACGGGGCGCGGAAGACGACGAAGTCAATGGGTGTCGTGGCTGTACGATGAGTTGCTGGATGAATTTGATCGCCTGCGGAAGCTAGGGCTGAAGTTTGACGCGTCGCTTCTGCGCCAACTGGCGCTGCGAATTCTGAAGACAAGTACAGGTCCCTATACAATCTCGTCGGTCGACCAAAATGGAGCTTTGCTTGGCAAAAGATCACCGCGAGATGGATCCAGACATTCATGGAGGCGCATCAGATCGTCTTCCGCACACACAGCGGCAAGAAGCAAATCAGCCCAGAGAAACAAGCAGCAATCGAACGTGAAGTTGCCACTCATCTCGGCCAGCTGAAGCGTGGATTCGAGTCCGGCGTGCTCAACGAGGATGTCATTGAGAACATTGATGAGACCCACTTCGTTGTGGATTTCGACAATGGCAAAACGCTTGGGTTCGTCGGCGAAAAAACATTAAGTATGCTGATGTGGTGTCTGGTGGGGAGGGGATGACAATGGTGGTCAGGATCTCTGGCGGAGCGAGTGGCAGACTTCATCCACCGATGATAATTTTCCAGAACACTTCAAGCAGCTATCCAATTCGTGGCGTTCCAGACAAGACTCCAGGAGTCTGCTACAGGACGGGTCCTAAGGGGTGGATGAGCAAGCGCTTGTTTCGAGTGTACCTGGGGGAGCATAGAGCGATGAACGCGGATCGCTTAGGACGAGAAAAGTCGATATTTCTCGACAACTGTTCATCCCACCTAGATGAAGATGAGTGCCAGGACGAGCTCAAAAACTGAATGCGCGTCTCGTGTACTTCCCACCTAACGCGACTGATCTCTGTCAACCTGCTGACTCCTTCGTTATAGCAAAAATTAAGGATGTGTGGTGTCGCAAATGGAACCAGAAGAAAATCGAGTTGATTGAAGGACACGAGTGGCAGAACGAGAAGCGCAAGGATGGGTCCTGGTCTGGTAAACTGAAGAACCCTGGCAAGAATTTTTTCTTGTCGCTGGCAGCCGACTGCGTTCGTGAGGTGAACGCTTACCGCGACGAGAACGGTATCAACTACGCAAGAAAAGCAATGATTAGATGTGGGCTTTCGTTGGGTGTTGACGGGACATGGAAGACAGGTCAGCTATTTCCTCACCTCCAGGCTATCATACGTAAGTATCCGGACGATTTTGACGGCGGAGACGTGGTAGGACGTGGTGCAGCCAGCAGTGCAAGTGATGATGACGGTGGTGCTGCGACTAATGACACTGGCGGTGGTGTTGGGGACAACACTGTTGTGTAGGGGATAACAAAAGTAGTATCAGTGATACTAATTTTACCATACATAATATAGTATGCGTTCATAAATAGTATCACTCACACTAAATACCGTACATAAAAATATGAAGCCTCACATAAATTACTATACGTGATACTAATTGCGGTGACTACTGTACTGTTGACCAGCGAAGTTTAATTGCGGCAGTGGTGATCGTACCAAAACTGCTTTACATTGCTCGGCATGTATGGCCTTCCACATCGATGCTAAACAGACTTGCTCGGAAGATAAAAAACTGCGTCTGGCATGCGGTTTTTGCTGCAGAACTGACGGGATCCTGGGCCTGGTTGAACGCTGACCTAGCGGCTTTACACCGCTCGAATGGGGGCTAGCTGTCCCCGACTTATGTGCTGAAATTATGGCGATGGCGGCTGTCGCCATCACAAACTGAGCCCTGAAGTCGACACGGCAGACGCACATTGTCGGTGACCTGTTGATCGCACTGCGCCTCGATGCCCCCGACCTACCTGACGCCACGGGCAGACCATCCCGCGGGAAATGGAACACGGCGGGGAAACTCAATGTGGGCTACGGGCTGCAACATTGTGACAAAATACGGCGGCACTGCCGATCACCCGCACCGCAAGGACATGGTGACGGCCTTGGACGCAGTAGCCGTTTTTAAGGACTTACAATGTGGTGGGAAGGCAATCACATGGAAGTCAATGGGGCTGGGCTGCGAGGCTCAGTTGGGCAGAATGCTGCCTGGAATGGTTGCCTTATGCGCATGTGGCTGACTTACGACTCTACACGATCACCTCGACGCTGCTCAGTATGTCGGACACCGAGGATTTATGTTCGCGTCGCAACCGTCTCCGGGATGTCCTGTATTGGCGTCAACTCGACTCGGGCAGGGTGATCTTCACGCAGCTCTGCTCTAACCGGGACCGCACGGCGAAGTACGTGGCGCAATTTGAGCTCCTGACTCGGGCACTGATAGTAAACTTCCCGCAGCTACTCTACCGACCTTGGAAGAACACTGAGGTCAGATTCCTTGCGACCCCGCCGGATCAACCGACTACGGCGGCGATTACATGGATACAACACCGGAAGTGACAATCACGGCAGGAACGCACCGTGTGCTGGCTACAGTACCGATAAATACTCAAGCGGAGTTGGCTGTGGCACTGGATCGGCGCTTATTCCCCAGCGTGCAGGTCCACTACGTCCACCCGCACCCAATGCTAAGCCGCATGGTGTGCTTATAGGTCGGCCACCGCCGCTGGTCCCAGACGCGCAAGCAGTACAAACGCATAGTCGCCGCGGCTGCCCGACGCAGAGGGTTGATACAAGTTGCGACCATCCGGGGCAAGTGGGCGACCACCAACGCGACGGCGGCCGCGGGTATTGGTACACTGGAATGGAGGAGGACACGCAGAATTGTCGGATTAGAACCATGGGGAGAGCAAATACTCCTCAGGCTCAAAACCATGCCTTCTCACTTTTTGACATAAAGCACGACAGATTTGGCTGTCCCCATTCTGTGTGTGTTCGAACGCACAGAGCGGACATGCACCACGTATTCTGGACGTCTCCGGCGGCGATCGAGCTTCGACATGCATTTGTGGGGCGGTGGATCGCGTTAGGTCTTAAGGTGGCGGACATTGAGGAGGCGATTTTCGCCCTCAGGTTGCCAAACGTACCTCCCAAACTATAGGGGATAGCAGAAGCGATATTCCCACTTATGCTGAGACCGGAGCAGGACGACTTAACGGAAGCGATCGTCAAGCTGGCGGAAGGATACTGGCCAATTGGGGCGGCACTATACTTCCACGCAGTATGGAGGTGGCGGGTCGCTCACTTCGACCCTCTCAACAATGTGACCGACCAACACACTCGAGCGTGTTCTTAGCAAGACTGACCCAGGGCTACAGCACGGTGAAACTCCACGTCACAGCGCACCCCACTCATATCGCTCTGCAGCGGGCGGCCACTGTCATGCGGAGAGCCTTCGCGGCCACGTGGTCCGACATACGGCAAACCCTGCCTCGTGCCAATCACCGCTACCTCCTTTTCTTTGATGGTGGGTCGAGAGGGAACCCTGGGCCTGGGGGCAGAGGTGCTGTGGTAATACGACTTGGCTGTTCGCTGGCTGAATTGCAAGCTTGTTGGGCTCTGAGTATGTCCTACGCAGCCTGCACAACGACGAACAACGTGGCGGAAAAGCAGGGACTGCTACATGACCTAAAAACTTGCTTGGTCAAAAGATGAACCCCAATCCACGTCATAGGAGACAGTGCAATGATCATACGCCAGCATTCCCCACCTGCACACCTCCGAGGGCTCGGCATCTAAAGCCCTATATTGGCAATGTCGGCGCCTCGCAGACAAAACCGGAGTTCAATCCTGGAACATCACTTACGGAAAACAATAAAGCTGCGGATACTCTGGCAAATATTGCCATGGATACCAAGCGGAGCCAACAACGGGCCATTGTGGAGCCTGCGGACCTAGAGGAACGCTGGCGCGCGGCAATCTCGCACAACCAACGACGTTGGTCACTGGCTGGCACTAAACACTAAAGAGGACCTTTCGGGGTTCCATGCCGCCACCGTGAACGGAGTTGGTAGACTCTGGCCAGGACTGAGACCACCGGAGACATGACAACGAACGATTTAGAGGCGTTTGTTGGTACGGACATTAGCCGTCGTTAGCATAAGTTAAGTGACATCAACGTACCTCACTGCAAAACGAAACGAAATACTCTGGCTCGTCTACTCGGTCAAACGTTAAACTCTGTAACCTCGATTACGCTCAAGCTCATCTAAATATATACAAATGTATCCATCGACATGGTATGAATGTCAGGCGAGGAGTGTTAAAGTAGTACTGTAGTCGCGTAGAAGAACTTGGATGGGAGAAGAAGGTTAAAAAGCAAAAGTGAGATTAATATGGTTAGGAGCACGAAGTGCTCATTAGAATCTATTATGCTGTTGCCAAAAACCTAGTAGAGAATCGTCCCTACCAACCATTTAGGCAAGTTGCCTTTCGGTGAGGAATCATCATATTTCATATATGCAACAGCATGGGTCACAATGTAACGGTTAGGTCGGTAGACGAGCCTAACTTCAACAAGGAGAATGGCCAACACATCGCAAGTAACGCTCTTCCTCATCAGCTTTGACGGATTACGAATGAAGTTATGGTTTGATCTTTGCATTCGAACGGCCATGAATTTGACATTCACTCACCGGCTGATTCGCGTTGTCGATTTTTAATTCACCAACGCCGGCTAGAAATTCGTCACAAACGCACACCAGCAAACGTAAAGGCTGGGACTTGTGAGTAGCTTGGAGTTGCTCAGTTGAAAGTAAAATGGAAAGTAAATGACATTGGGAGGTTAGTCTTGGTCCTGGTTTGCTCGTCTTCCTAGGGGCGCCTTCTGCATCCCCTTAGTTCAACCTACTGCTACTTCCAGCCTTACCTATCCTAAATACACATGATAAAGGCTTCAGCCATACGGACTTGAGCTGACTTGCCTTCTCAGCTACAAGTAGCTCCGCCTGTCCGATTCCTGACCACTGATACGCAACTGCACGTCCGTGACTCACCTGCAGATCTTGTCTGCGCCTCTAGTTGTGGACGCACTGCAACAGAAACAAGCAACGCAATATTCGTAAGCCGACTGCACTACTCTTTGTCGTTGCTAGCATTTTCGTGCTGGCTCGCACGAACCAAGGCATTGTCATGTCCAGTGCTGCGTGTGCAGCATTCCCGCAATGTGCTGCATATGCTTACCGTGGACCAACTTGGAAAATTGTCCGTGCCGTGCTCTGATCGATGACGACAAAGCCCCCGAAGCTACACAGAGTGGATAAACCCTGTCGACGTGACAAACCTCGTTCGCGAGTTGTCGGCATCGGGAGATTTGCGCGTAATCGAAATCATCAATCGACGTCTCCCAGTGTGGCCAAATGAACTGCAGCGATGCACAGAACTACAAAGCATGTACGAAATTAATGAGTTTCTGAGGTGAAAGCCGTTTTTGACCTAACATTTACAAAACAAAGCGCGTTAATGTACACAGGTGTCAGTGCAGTTCCTGACTGGGCTTCGAGCTTCACAAAGCTGGAATATCTGTAAGTCGACATACTTTCGTATTTACCTATTCTATTTTGCTTACGAAGTTCTCTTTTCTGCTGTTTCATTGCTCAGGAGCATCGAGGGGAAGCCTCTAGACAAAAACCTCATCGCCCTGCCGGATCACTTGTTCCACCACATGAAGTATTTAACATTTCTCCACCCCGCCGTGCACCAGAATCTGGTCCACCTCCCAGATTTGAGCGGCGCGATGAATCTGAATGTCTTGTCGACCGCAGTTCTGCTTTCACTGGAGGACCTCCCACCACTGGTCACCCTCGCGAAATAAAAGAGTCCTTCTGTGGGTGTCACTCTCGTCGAGCGCATCCCCAATTTGAACTCAAATGTCCACCTGTCCACTTTTTCTGTTGGCGACTTAGTGGCGTGCTGTAATGGCTTCATCGGCGAGTGCAACTTCACGCATTATTTGTGTGCATCAAAACCTTTGTGCATCGACAAAACGTTGGTGGAGAACCAACCGAATGCCGTCACAAAGGAGCTTTTGGACACTATTGCCGTTGCTACATGCAGCGCCCCGTTCCGCTCCAGTTTCTTTCTGGTCACTCCGACGCCACAAGAGGTGGTCGTTTGTGGTGGAGTGATGTACGCGCAGTGCCAGGTCAGCAAGTACTATGGGGATGTGCTACAGTTCCCGAATGCAGGTGGTGGTGTGTCAGTATGAGCAGCTATACGAATTGGTGCGTAAAAGGAGATTGAGCTGGGAATTGGGCAAAGGTGCGATCCGGTGGTGGAAAAGTGGCTCGGCTGTCAGGTGGAGTAAAGTGAAACACCAAGTTGCTGTGCCGTAGTTGGTGGTGCTCAGGGTTAAAAATGTCGTGTTGTTGGTGATTGGAATAATGAAATATTTTAATATTGGAGTATGAGACCCCAATCAAACTGTCGGGGTAAACAATCAAAATGGGGATAGCGGGCATTTGCGATTTTTTTTACCACCACAAGCCACAGATGAACGCCTAGTTTCCGGAATAACATATTTTTTAGTTTTGAAGTGGCCTTCTATTTGAGTTTTGTCAGTTTCCAGAATAACATGATCTGGAACAAAACATAATACTTCGAAGTATCTGGATAACACATTTAGCTGATTTTTCCAAAACAGCTGAGTCGAGCTGTTCCAATGAGCAAGGGTCGACGAGGTGGGCAGGTAAAAACTAATACCGTGCTTTGCCCGGGAAAGCTTTGGATATTTGGCAACAGGGTCATTTACGGATCAGGGCTGTGGAAGCATAGATTGTTGATTGATTGTTTTGCTCGATCTCAAGACAATCAGAAAATGCAATCTTATAGCATTATTTACGTTATTTCTTGGCGTGTTGCATCGTCCTGCGACGTTACTTATGCGGGTGTGACCTCGAATCTAGTGCTGCCATTCGATTCCGACGACTGCGCTCCGGTTTGCCTACTTTCATTGATGGAGTTTGCCTACTTTGCTTGACAGTCAGGGATTGGTAGTAGTATATCAAGTAGTAGAGGATAGTATTCATATTACCACTACTATTACTAGACATGCATATAGTACTTCAAAGTAGTACCATGTCAACGCCATTGATAGTCTCTATATCCATAGTAGTAAAAATTCTGGCGATATCAGTGCTAATATCACAGATACTTTACATTCTAGGAGTCGCTCATTCATCGAATCTCAGCGCCTAAATCACGAGCATGAAGTGTGCCTATGTCAACTGCTGCTTTGAAGACGTCGTGGAATCTGCTCCTGTAGCGTTTGCGGGCTCTTGTCCACAACATTTGCATCAATGAGCTGTGTACGAAGGCTGCACTCTCTAAAAGGTGAGGAGGCTCGACTTTCAACGATTTCACCCTAGCACTAATAGATTCGAAGGGCCATGTTCTGCAGCCACAAGTGCGTCCACATCTACTTTGCTTTGGATAGCGAGTCGCAGTACAGTAGCTCACCCCAAGCAACACTTCTGGAATCTCAGTCTCAAGCCAGGCAACATTGGTTGACCTTGCGCTATGTCGTCAAACAACAATATTCTGATGAGTGCGAATTCAAGCGGATTTTAACCAAGCTAAGCATGTGCAACAAACAGGGCGTTCGCGTCTGATATGTTGAATAGGTATTCCAGCACATCGATGTATGTCGGTGGCTTGCGGAGTGCGGCCAGAAAGTGTACCCCGCGAACGTGAAGTTAGCTCGAGTCTGGTTGGTGTAGTGTTTCACGAAAACACAAGCTGTGGGAGTCGGCTGTACTCCTTGCCGTGATGTATCAGGTAGAATTGAAAGTGAGCAACTAGAACACGGGCTCGGAGTTCGTGCTGCCTGCTACTTGCGTATGAGCTCCTACAGCAGAGTGTGGTGTGCAGATGACTGCGACTTGATTCTCAGGCACGCCATGCATGCGAAGTTCTGGCGTATGCCATTCGCCACATCTTATCTGCAGCAGCTGACAAGGCTTTCACTTGTCACCTTCACTACAGTTGGGACGTGGTTGCTCGACCGCGTTCCAGAGGCGAGTATTTTCGACTGGATCCTTCGATATGAGTCCACTGCGCACTAGGACATACAATGAACGAGCCCAAAGGCAGCGTATACTGCGGCGCAATCGTCTGGAGCTACAGGGATGGAAGAGAGCAAGCGAAGCGTTTGGTCAACAGCGTTAGTACTGATAATAGTAGTGATAATATCACTGATAAAGAAAATACTGTCTCAGAATGATAAATATACTGATTCTACAGCGCTACGACTACTGTATCACTATCATTCTCAATATTCGTACCAAATCCTCACTACTTGTTCGTACTACCAAATCCTGTTGGTGGAACTCGTGTCAGTTCACTTGAATGTTGTTCTAGGGTGTAATGGGCCAACATTAGCTGCCGGTTGCTTGAATGTCGCTTCAGGGCGACTCGGTCAACATTCACAATTTTTGGGATATAAGGTGACAGTTTATTAGTTTCAAAGCATTTTAACAGCCTATTTGTATATCATAAACTTTCCGACAATTACAGCTGGCTAATAGCTCTGCTAGATCAAACTGAGTCGGCTTTCGTATCCGAATAGACGTATACTGGCAATTAGAGAATGCTCAACGGAGGCCTTAAGACCCCGAGTTTAAGAAAAGACCCGGTGACTACTTCACGCAGCGGGAGGTCTTAAAGCGGAATCGTATCCTATTCTGCTGACCGATCTGAATCCATCATTTTAGAAGAAACCCAATGGCGGGGGTGCGGTCGTGGACACTGGGGTGCTTAGGCGAAGAAGACGACTTCGACGACGAGTACTACCGCGCCTTCATCATGCCTGACGAAGGGGTCGCATCCAAGCGCAAGCATGGGCATCGGAGCCGGAAGAGCTTTCTGGAAAAGATCGCGAAAGAGCTAAGAGGGCGCGCGGCTGATGGCGCATTATTTTGAAGACAACCCGACGTACGATGCGCTTAAGTAAAAGCATGCAGCTCAAGCACTTGCTTCTCTGCCTGATCTGATGAATCGTTTGTAAACAGGGGATTTCAGACGTCGATTTCGAATGCGCCGTACTCTCTTCGAGAGAATTGTCACCGCGCTGATCGAGGACACTGACTTCAGCTATTTCGTGCAACGTCCAGATGCTACCGGGCTCTTGGGTTTTCCCGGAGCAAAAAATGACGTGCGGTCTCCGTATGCTCGGCATCGGCTATGTTACTTTCATATGGAGTCCCTGGGTGACCATGACGTCGGGTGGCACGGGCGTCGCCACGCACTCTCGATGATATGGACGGCGAAGGCGAGGAGCAGGGACTGGCATTGGGCGTTAATACGCCACGTAGCTACATGTATGAGCGGCCGGCGCCGATCGGCACACAGTCACGGACGACAAGAATGCACAGGGTACGATTTAGACGGGTACTGCCTTTTAAAATCGATTGCTTTGTAGTTGATGTCAGCGTCTCACGTTCTCACCTATGCTGTAGAAAGAAGGAGATGGTCGGGACCCTGCGCTTGGGCACAGTCACTTTCAATTTTGATCGACGCTTCCCACGCACGCCTCCTACTCCTCGCAGCCTACGCTGGCATGGGCCTACTGGATGCTATCCGCAACGAAGTTCTCAACGAGACAGAAGAAATCATCGTCAACTACTGCTCGCGTGTTTTAGATTTTTGCGACTTCATAACAACTACCCACTCCGCTGCGGACGCCTGTGCCACGCTCAAGTTGCGCTGCCTTTCTTCCGAACGAATTGCAACTGTCGAGCGACTCGCGTTACACAGGTTGATCCATTTGCGCTCAAAGTGACGGCGACTACGCTGCGTTACCTGACGCCGTTGAAGAGAGTGTTAACCCCTCCGTTCCCGGGAAAAAGGCCCCCGAACATGTTAGCGAATGTCGTATTATACGACGTAACCATGTTACTTGGGCTTTGTATCGTGTAGAGGTATGCGCGGAGGATAGGGAAATAAGTTCTGTAGAGGTTTCTGAGCAATGTCGTCAGTTATACACCTTTCTAGTCATCGCTGTGGACGCTACGTCGTAAGTGACGACTCAGCAATGCCGATCCGATGATAAGCATGTTCAAAGACGTGCACATCAGCACGGACAGCCGGAAAATGGAGGCACAAACGGTGCGTCTATTCAAGAAACATGCACTACGATCTGACAAGGCTAGCACTCATCACATGCCACGCCGTCGTCACTCTTCTCTTCATCAGCGTCTTCACCTCCCCGATCGAGGTTTAGTTCTCGACGCGTCTTATTTCGCTTTCCAGCCTTCTGACCAGGGCGCCGCAAAACGATTCGCTTCCCCAGTGTAGCTGGAATGTTCTGGCCGCACTCGAAGTCGTCGTGCTAGATCGCGAAACAAGTTTTCGCCACGCCCTTATACTCACGACGGATTTTATTGCACAACCAGCACTTCGCATCGTCGATGGAGCACGTTCGCAGAAGAATGTCATCGCAAACGACTTCTTCTTTTGTCCGTCCGCAAGAGAGCACATACTTTACAGGACCGCTGACGGCGCTTCTGAACGCCACTAACGGTAACCCAGTCTTCGGCTTGCTCGGGTGCGTGGCCGGTAGCGAGGGCTCTGCGCTTGCGCTTCTGCCTTGTGACGGGAGGAGTAGCCACTACACCAGCGAAATCTTCTGCTTTCAGCTGAAGAAGTTGATTCTGAAGGACGCCATACCAATCCGCACGACTCATCGCTGCCGTTCCCGCAATTTTCGCTGACTCGCGGTGCGAAAGATACGCGTTCACCAGGGCGAGATCGACAAAGCCCAGAAACAAACTCTTGTAGTATTTTTTGAACCTGGTAGAGAGCTGCAGAGAGTACTTCTGGAGGCGGAGTTGATCATGGACATCAACTCCGCCCATCCATCGCTGACAGTCACACACTGCAGCAGGACATGGAACGGTAATTGGGCCAAGCTGCTTCACCTTCCAGCCGATCGTAGTTTCCGTCATCGCTGCACCAGTGCACAGGTAGTAAACCGGCTTCCGGTCCCAACAGTGGAAAGCTACCATACTCGGGACCGCAACCGAGCGTGAAAACGTAAAAGAGCCGCGGGGAATGCTTGCTGGTCGCGTTTTGCGCTTCTCCTTGACATTGTTATCGTAGCCCAGCCTCTTAGTGATGATCGTGCCAATCATATATATGCACAAGCCGAGCAACTCAATGGTCAGAGGAATAGACGTGTAGAAACGGTCAACAAGACTGCATGCCACGGTCGCCGAACATTACTTCCAAGCAAAACGGTTTTCAAATTCCGCACGACAGCAGCGGCACCCGTCTTGGGATCAAATGAGGCATCCTCAGTATTGGTGTCGTTGCGCTTTCCTGCATAAAGCTCAAATCTAGTACATTACGACATAGCAAGTCAGAGATCCTGATCAAAGTCATAAGTTACGACATAGGAGAGCAATACCTGTAGCAATACGCAGTTCTGGAGTCGCATGTCATGAACATCTTTGTACCGTAGCGGTGTGGTTTATCCGGCATGAACATACGCGTTGTGTTCCTCTTCGAAGTGGCAGGAAGCACGCCCTCATCAAACGAGAATACGGCAGGAAGCGACCACCCGGCGAGAAACCGTTGCTGTACCTTGTCGATCACTGGCCGGAGTTTCCAAAGCTTGTCGCGGGTGGGTTCGCACTCGTTGTCCACGAAGTGCAAGTCTCGTAGGATATCTTGGCACCGATTACGACCCATAAATCGACCGAATGTGCGGCTGGAACAGCTCCGTCATCGACCATCGACCAGTGAGCTGCGAACCGTCGCTTTTGGGGACACAACATTCGTGCCACGAGAAGTCCAACGACGTGAAGGATCTCATGCGTCTGGTACGCCGGCGCTGCTCTTAGACGCCGGCGAATCTGTTTTAGTGTCTCGAGCTGACGACGGTTGTGCTGGTACTGTCGTGCCTGTATCGCTTGAGCACGTCGGCCAACTTGCTGAAGGCTGTACCGGTTCGTTTCGTCATTGATCATGACCCAGCGACTTGGGCATGATGTAGAAGAAGGTCAAAACAGGGGAGTGACAAACGTCACGCAGCTCGGTAACAGGTTGTGCATCCTCTGAATCGAGACCGGGATACGCCGTCACACCTTCCTCAAACGCCGATGAAACTGAAGTCCACTCCATTGTGCGCAACACGTTCTCTCGCAGCTTTGCGGCTTGTCGATCGCCTTCGTCAACCCCAAGCTGAAGTGAAGCAACGAAAGCCTCATCCATTTCCACAGCGTCGCTGTCTGAGAAGACGTCGTCGTCGTCGTCATTACACACATCGCCACCTGGGTTGTCGTGGTCGTCTTCATCGATAACGCCATCAACGCCCTGTCTCCAGAGCTGAAGCTCTCGTATGCACTCATACTCTCATCCTCAGGGACAAAGTTGACATCCTGCCTCACGTGGGTCCTCGGACGCAGCACACGTACCACCACATCCGTGCCCGCACCCTGTTCTTCTTGGCCACTATCAGCACCCGACACCTCCGACAGCAGCTGTAGACTGGTTGCTGCTTCGCCCGAATCGGCAATGTGTATGTCACTCTGCGATAGATTGAACGCCCGCGCTACTGCTTCCTGAGAGAGCTCCACATCTGACTCGCTTGACGCCCCAAACAACTCGTCCAGTGCATGCTGTGACAGCTGGGCGCTGGGGTCGATCTGCGACGCTCGAATACTGTCATCAAATGAGCCGCGCGCCTGCTCGTTATCGCCACCGCCGACAGTCTCACTACGCTCGGCACTTGATCTTCCGCGGTACTGATCGCATCGCCACCACACGCGGCACCACTAGTCTCCACAGTCCTGGTAACTTCCGCGCTCGACGTGTCTTCATCATCACAGTTGGCAGCTTCTGGGTCCACGCTATGATCCAGCAGACCTGACTCAATAACATACTCCATCACAGCGTTTCCCCAACGAAAGTATGCGCACCATCTGGAGTCGAGTAACGCCAATCGTTTAGTAGTCCACTTGGTCTCTTTGACGTCCAGCCCGCTGCCAGAAGTGGTCTCCACAAATGCCTGAAGTCGATGTCACGTGCGGAGACGGCTGCAGCAGCTTTCTTGCTGCGTCGAGGCGATCGGCGTGCCATCCAGCAAAATCGAGAATGCGTGGCTCAGGAATGGAGAACTCATCCCCAACTCGTGCTTGATTCTTTCCCGCAGTCCACGTTTCTGGATGGTGTCCGCAGTTACCACTCGCATCTTATTCGTTTGTGGCAGCTGCATTTCACTTGGTTAAACTATGCGATTTCTAGTTTTGAGCCATTTGCTGTTGTTGATCGCTCAATGTCGTAACTTACGACATAAAGTTTTTGCAATGTCATAACTTACGACATCGGGAACGGGGGTTAATCCATGCGCAGGTGACTGGGTGGGATGCCAAGCCAACGTCGGGGTCGTACGAGATATCGAGTGTAGACTTCTGTCCCGGCGCGGTGTATGTACTCCGTGGCGTCCAATACATCGGTATCTATAACGATACTGTCAAAGGCAGCTTGCAGTACGACCGCGACAACATTGGCAACGTTCGTCAGCTGGGACCACTGCTGAATGTTTCGAACATGCGCCACGGGCATTGAAGCCGAAGCACATTTGCCCGGCGCTCCAGTTTCGCATCGTGGTAGTGTCAACATACACGAGCAATGAGAAGGGTCTGCTGTGGCGAATACCACTCGAGCAGAGCAGTGCCAACCTGAGCGCTGGATGGCCATCGGGGAAGGTATATTTGGCGCAACGGCTTCGGGGACTTTGGAAGCGCCCACGACGTCTAATGTTGTCTGTTTCGTGTGCATTGCACTATGAGCTAGTGTAGAGTGTAGTTCATCTTTGATGCATTTGGCAGTTGCAAGAAAACCCCGTGTATAGTTGCCATTCCGTGGCGCTGATGGGAATCTGTTGACGTTTGTAGAAAGAAGGGTTGGCTGCATGCGAAAGCTCGAAGCGCGGCTGCAGCGAAGTGCTGGATATCCGATATAGGACACTTTCTGCGATGCGTTGTTGAGTAATACGGCACACGAACATGGTTTGAATTAATGGCTAGACAGCTTTACTTTAGTTCTGTGGCAGGGTGTGCAGGGTGGGGAAATTGGATCTACGCACGCAATGAAACAGCTCAAGATGGATTTATTTTGGCACGAGAAGTATACGATCTTCGCTGGCAGAGTTCACGATCGCAGCAACCGGTGTGGACACCTTACGGATATGGTGTTGTAAATTGCTATCATTAAATAGCTGTCAAACAGCAGCGTTCTGTGATTCAGGCATATGCCGAGGATGAAGATGTTTTGCAGAACGTATACGTGTGTAGGTCTCGAAACGAACTACTGGTAAGCTTTGTTTTTGTTGAAAAGGGATTTGAATGTTGTTTGCTACTTACGTTGCTGCTGTTGGCCTGGTGTTCATATAGGAATTACCGTACTACCGCTGCGAGGCCCGTGCAGACTGGCGACAAATCTGCGGCCCTGATTGCGGTATGTTTTTGTGTAAAATTTGCAGATGTCTTTGTATGAATTACGCTAAAGAATTATCTGAGACCAAGACGGTATGCGTTGAAGATCATTGCCTTTCGAAGATAAAGTGCGGAAACCAGCGCATGCAACAAGGTGTCCATGCAGCAATGGACCTTTAAATTGTCGATAGATAAGGGATCACTCTCTTCACAGATGTGCCAATCGCAAAAGACGAGCTCGTCGCTGGGCTTTGCTGAATCGGGACCCATAGGAGATCGTTAATTCCTCGCCTTGAATCGATTGTGCGGTTAGCGAATAGACAACAGCAAGTTTCCCATCTACTTCCCAGCGCTCAACCATGCAGTATGGCCTGCAACTATGGTTGGCGAATCGAGCCATACCGCCAACGTAGCGTGCGTCTATGAAATCTTGTGCTGTCACAGCCATGCCGTACGTGTGTTGGGAATGCAGTGCTTTCTGTACGTTAGAACCATACACATGCTACAAAATTAGATAGCTGACCTTACATCAACTTTAGCTCGAAGATATCCGTACCTTCCGCTCTCGATTCGCAAACATTTTCTGGCTCAAAACCTCGCCGACGTACGGTAAGCCAAACTACGCGGCTACCCGCGACGATGAGATTCGCAGCACTGACACTGAAATCACTTGTTTAGCCACCACACTGTGAAAATGAGCTGGCGACGACACGGCCATATCCACGAGCCAGAAATTCTAACCGCATTACCGCACTTGATCGACTTCTTCAAGACGGTATCCCACCAATGCTGTGCTACGCATATGCAGGTCTGCTTACACTATCCTGACTTCGTGTCCATGTCGGGCGACTGCTTTGAACAAAGCACCGCGGAGTTATAGCGAATAGATTTCACAACGTTTGATGAGCCCAAAGGGTTAAGTGTTCGACGCCTCTGGTGAATCTGTAATTTCGACAGCACATGTTAACCGATAGCAAGATAGTAGATTTCATCCGTAAACACAGATCCACGGTCAACTTCATGTGTAGCGCATCGAAGCTGATCTGGAACAGCGCCACATCAGAGTATCCGCTATGCTTTGCGCTCAAACCAACCGATGGAGTTGAGTTTCAAGTTCAACGGTGCCTAGACTCAGTCAAATCGAAAATGCCTAGCAGAATAAACGACCCGAAGGATAGTTTAAAAGATTGAATAAGGGTCGGCAATAAAAGAAGTATCCGTCGTCATACCCCGCCGTGTTCATCAGGAATTTGCGGTGCCGGTTGGGTCTAATAGTCAAAATTGCAAGCCATCATGTCCAGACGAACACAAGGAAGATCGTAACCAAGGATAAGCTTGCCGAAAATGACAGGAACGTTATGAGAATGCGAGTAGCTCGACAAATTTCATCTTCCATTGGCACCCCAACCGCAAGTATTTGGTTCGCTGTTTGGTTAGCTCCCGTTTTATCCGTTGCCACCGGAGTGCGTGGCATCTCCGCTCAGACCGTACCCAGGTAAGACTCGACCAAACTTTCTCATGATCGCAACACACTGGACGTCTCAGAAATGTTTTTTAGTGTGATGACTTGAACAGTACCAGAACCCACAACAGCCTGCAGAAATGAACTCCTCAAAATACCAGGTAAAACAGAGTAAATATGGGCTGGCAGTTTAACGTCGATGAATAGTATCGGTTCAGCCTAGCAGAGACAACAACGATAACAGCCCCAGCTTTATTTAACGCTTTGAACCTCATCAACGGCTTTCCCTTCATCATGTTGTCATTCAAGAAGCGCTCTGGTTACGATTCGTGTCACTCCTGTGCCAACCTTCACGCTCTTCATTATTTAATTGGGCCTCTTTCCAAAGACGAACGGATTATGGCGAGTCACCACGGCAAGCCGGCCTTCTTGCAGAAAACGAATGACAAGAGCCAATCAAGAGGATCTAGCGTTCGGATCTTGCCCTTCCAGACCAACTCATCTCGATTTGAGACGCGCGTGGAAACACTCGGCGATCTGAATTCCGAGGAACTCGATGAGCCGACAGGGTTTTTATCGCGTTTGGAGCTCTTGGACTGCCGTTGCTTGTCGCAGCAGTGATTTCGTTCTGTTGGACAATATGGCTTACAGTGCTGACTGTGGCGCCAAATGCTACTGCCAATTATCTGATGGACACCGAAGATTTTGATGATGGCAGGTTTTGGCTTATAATTGATCCCGACCTAAGCCTCACAGTCATGAATACGATAGTGCTAAGTGCCTTGACACTCAGCTATTTGTACGCGTCACTAAACATGATTCTGTGGAGGAATGCTTATCACCGAATTAATCCAGATGGCCCTCAAAAGATGCCATGGTGGACAGAAAGCGATTCACGGATGGGTATGCACTTGGAGAAGCTGAAAACATGTTGGGTCGAGCTGACAGGTTTTAGCGGCTACTACCGCAAGTACTGGGTAAGCTGAGCAAAACATAAAATACTCTGCATTATTTCTCCAGTGCGTCTCACGAAAATTGTTATGCTTAGAATGCAATCTTCAAAGCAGGAGACTTTATCGTCGAGCTCATCCAGCTGTATCATTTCATGGAGGCGGGATTTTCGACTGGAGTGTGTTACGGCTACACTGTGCTCATAAGCCTAAGCTGTTCATCCCATGTTTCCTTTATCTTTCACCCAGATTTGCATTCTGCTTTCACGGAAGTACTATTGGATACCTTGTACGTAGAGCTAGATGTTTAGTACGCCTCGCATCATGCTCATTTGAATATGTTTGATTGCCCTAGGTTTGACATGTTTTTGCAGTGGGGTACCCCATTCTGGTGCTGGTGAACTCGTACTTCAGTTTTGAAATGGATCGTCCACTTGTACGACTCTATCAACAAGTATTCCCACTTGGAAGTTTTCAGCGACAAGTTCGATTGCAAGTAGACCCGATCGAGGCTACGCTCTTCCGGTCAAGTTTGGACTCGCTTCGAACGTTATCATGGTCGAGTTTCATTGTTCGACTAGTAATCAATGTCTCGTTCAGCTACCGACTATTCCGACTGATAACCGTTCTTCAGCAACGTCGCAAGAAACAACGCGTTTCGAGCAGCAAGTTGATCAAACTGGAGTCCCAGCCGCCAGTGCCGCGCTGGGTGGGGGTATTTTTTCAATTGTTGCCCTTCAACCTATTGCATCGAAAGTATCGCGGCATCCAAGAAAGTTTGCGAGGCCTTCCCGCAATGCGTAGTCTTCGCATACCGCTGGAATCCTCTCGACTCGTGTCCGTGCCTCGCTCTTGTAGATGTAAATCGCACCCCAGTCAGCTATGAAGAATGGATGCACCCTGCTGACGTGACGTTAACTGTAAGAGACTTGGCTGCGAGCGGTGATCTCCAGGTACTCCAAGTAATGAACCGAAATTTGGAGATCTGGCCAGAGGAACTTCAACGGTGCTCCAATCTAAAATACGTGTGCGTGAATATTTGCTGTGCTCTCACGGAAGAGGCAAAGGTTGAGACTAACTATCTTGTGCGAGCTAATGTAGGTCCTTGTACTACACTGGCCTCCAAGTGGTTCCATCTTGGGCAAAGTCCTTCCGTCAATTGGAGTTTCTGTACGTCTTCATTTCTTTCAACACATTCCGGGGCATCATTGGAATGGTTGATAGTGCATTTATTCATACACGCATTATGAACGGTGTTAATGCTACAGGGCTTTGCAAGGCAAAAAGGGTGACACGAATCTACTGAGTATGCCGACAGACTTATTTGCCGATATGGCATCATTAACATATCTTCGACTCGGTGTTCATGAGTGGCTAACAGAGCTCCCTCGCTTGGAGGGACCAACAAGCTTAGAAAGCATGTCGCTTGTGGTTTTGGATGCAGTGAAGGTACTTCCCTCATTCAAATCACTTATCGACCTCCAAAGACTGGAAATAGTTGCAATGAACTCACTCCAAGAGCTCCCAGACGTCAGTTCGAATACTGAGTTGACTCACCTGGTTTTATCTCGAGTTCCGCTATGCTGCAATGGTTTTCTCGGCATTTGCAACGTAACAAGTCAATTGTGCAGTGGTTTACTGGAGACGGAATGCGACCAACCGAATCCAGCCAGCCTGGATATTTTCTCCACACACCATGAAGTGTGTACAGACAACCAGTCTCTGATACCTGCTCCAGAACCACCAACCCGAGCCCACGCTGACGTGTGTGGTGGCGTCTTGTTCAGACAATGCTACATCGAAGTTGACGGCACAATTACCATGGGCATGTGCTACAACGACTTCTTCCAGGTGATTGCGTGCTCGACTTCTGCACCAGTTATTTACGCTAGGAAGCAGGAGATTCTTCTTGGACTCGGAGTACCGTGCACTCCCGTCGAAGAGGCTTGGCTTGGTTGTATGGAGACACCATCGTAGCTGGTAGTAGTTTTTTTAAGATAATCAACCTGAACATCATATAAAAGTACTTGGCTGCAGATCAGTTTAACACCATGAGTCTTAGCTTCAGAAATAACTGGCACACATGGCTAAGAGTTTCAACTCGCAGCTCAGAATACCATCAGTGCGTTTGTTCCTTATCTTGGTCTTACCTCGCATCCATTTTGAGCGTATCCGTCATTTGCAGCAAGCAGGTAGCTGTTGTTGCCAATTCCTCATAGTACAATAAGCACTCTCTGCGGATGAAGCCATGTTCGCGCTGAAGAAACAACCTTCAGGCACGACGATCCGCATTCTGCCGCAGCAACCCAATACATCACGAGATATAGACCGTCTCGATAGCACCAATGACCTCTCTGCAGCGAAGCCAGATAAATTTTTCGAAGCGTTCGGAGTCATCGGACTACCGCTACTTCTCGCTGCAGCAATCTCTACGTGCTGGACGGTCTGGCTCATCGTTCTGACAATTGCACCTAATGGCACTGCAAATTATCTCATGGACACGGAAGACTTTGACGACGGCCGCTTCTGGCTTATTATCGACCCCGACCCCAACCTTACGGCAGTCAATGCGTCCATGCTATCTGGGATAGCAGCAAGTTATGTGCACGTGATACTGAAAATGACCTTGTGGAGAAACTCAAACTTGCGCATTGTCCCCATCGGACCGAAGAAAAGGGAAATAACACCAATGTGGGTCTCCAATGTTCCATACATAGGCAAGCATCTGCTGCTGGCAAGGTCTTTTGGGTGGAGCTCACTGGTTACTATGGTCATAATCGAAAGTTTTGGGTATGTGTGTGATGCTTTTGATCGTACCGTGGAGGCATACCTTACTAATTCATCTCTTCCCCACGCTTAGAATGTGCTCTTCAAAGCGGGAGACGTTGTGGTTGAAGCTGTCCAGCTGCACCAATGGCTGGAAGCAGGCTTTTCCACAAGTTTGTGTCATGGTTACACTGCTTTAATCGCGCTAAGCTGCTTGTCACAGGCATTTTTCATTCTCTTTCCGATCGCACACACCGCGTTTACCGAAGTTCTGGTCGACACTTTGTACGTTTGCCGTCTTACTGGTTTCCTTTTCATTATCATGCCCGCGAGTTTCTTAGTGCTGTTTAAACTTCATATCTCGTATTTGCAGATTTGACATGACGTTCGCTGTCGCGTATCCGATTATCCTTCTTGTTTATTCGTATACTGCCTTTGACCTGGACCGTGCTCTTGCAAGACTTTACCTCCAGGTATTCTACCCAGGAAGCTTTCAACGCCAAGCAAGGATGCAAGCAGACCCGACAGTCACCACCCTTTTCCGCTTTTGCTTCGATTCTTTGCGAACGTTATCATGGTCAAACCTTGTGGTGCGCATTGTAATGAATATCTCCTTCAGCTATCGTCTCTCTCGTCTGGTTGAGGTGATTCACCAACGACGCAAGAATTTGCGTACAACAAGCAGCAAGTTAGCTAAACTGAAGGCCCAACGTCCGGTTCCACACTGGGTCGGTGCGCTTTTCGTGGTGACAAGTGTTTTCGCACTAACTTATACGACCATGAGCATCCACGAGTCGAAGAAAGCATGCGATGCGTACCCTCAGTGCGTGGCATTTGCTTATCGTTGGGACCGTCATGATTCGTGCCCTTGTCTTGCCCTCGTCGACGTGGACAGAGCTCCTAAAACCTACGAAGAGTGGATTCATCCAATTGATGCCACACCTACGGTCAAGTCACTAACGGCTTCGGGAGACTTGCAAGTGCTGCAGCTGATGAATCGACAACTTAAAGTCTGGCCAAATGAGCTTCAGCGTTGCGTTAACCTCCAGTACTTGTAAGTGCCTGGGTGTCGGTCCAATACTCAGGTGGTTCTCTTACCGACGCTATTTGCCTCTCATTTTCAGGTCGCTGTATTACTCTGGCGTTGAAGTGATTCCCGAATGGGTTAAGAATTTCCGCAAACTCGAGTTTCTGTAAGTGCGTAGTCCATTTTCTCCGTTCAGTCAGGTGCCCTAATGAACCAATTCTTTCCATGCAGCGACTTTCAGGGCAAATTTGACGAAGCAAATATCGTGAGCATGCCGTCAGACATGTTTGCGAATATGAGCTCACTGACTTTCATCCACCTCGGCTATCAACCACTTCTGCGCGAACTGCCGAGTTTTGAAGGACTACAGAATTTGAAAAGCATGTCGTTAGCGCTGCTGTATGCTGTGCAAACACTTCCCGAAATCAGTCCTGTACATAAGCTTCAGCAACTCGACCTTATTGGCATGAACTCTCTTCGAATCCTCCCTGAAGTCGCGTTCAACAAGCACCTGGAGAATATTGTGGTCTGGCACGCTCCACTTTGTTGTAATGGCTTTATGAGCGCATGCAATATCTCCAATCCAGTTTGCAGCGGCATGACCCAAAGTGAATGCCTGCCTGACGCTGACCGTATTAGTCCCCAAGCCAAGCTGTCGTTGCTGCACAGCTTGCGATGTGTGCCAAGAACCAATTAGCGATACCCGCTCCCGTACCAGCGCAAAAATCTGATGTCGATGTCTGCGGAGGTGTGCTGTATCGCCAGTGCCACAACGGAATTTACCAACAAAATGACACTGAAAACGGGGGCATATGCATCAATGAATTCTTCCAAGTGATTGCGTGTAGTTCGATGAACCCGGTAGCAGTAAATGCACGGCGACACGAGATCATCCACGGTTTTGGTATTCCTTGCAACCCAGTCGAAGAGGCCTGGTTAGGGTGCAAGTAGATCGTCTTTTTTCAAACATTTATGCGCTTGGGACGAGATTTAATGCAATGATAAGTATCTCTTATCTACTTACTCCATCCTCAAGCTAAACAAACTACTCGGTACCGGGAACTTTCTTCCTGCAGTCATCCTTCGCGCACATACATGTTAGTTTCGAGGATTACACTTTAAGCCACTGGTCAGCATCTCCAACTTGTGGAGACTCTTTCAGCAGGGAACTTACTGTTCGTGAAGATACAGCAGAATCACGAATAGTCTCGTTTCACGCCCAAATTTATTCAAACTCGTGGGTACTGGGATAGTTGTCACGCAGCAATGGCAACTCGAAATCGTATACTCGTTCAAATCGTGTATCATGTCGACACTGGAGTACCTCGAGATAGCCGTTCTAAGTGGCAGGGGACGCCAAACTCTCCTCTGGGCGATTGTTGTTTAGCCACATGACTACTGCGAAGTGACCATTCTTGGCTATTGCAGCGAAGTGCATGCAAGAAAAAAATCATAGCGTTATAATGTAAAATTGAAGTACCATCATGTTTGTCTTCAAGGTGCTGAGCACCAGATTCCAATACCTTTGTGATACCACTGGGAGGGCGTAACGTGCTAACCTCGTGCATTTAACTGCACGTGCAGAAATCTTCTGTATAGCCGTCAGCTCTGATCAAACGTCTCCTCGTGATAGCCCTCAACGAATATGCCTAGAAGTCGGTCCAAATAGAATCCAAGTCGTATCTTTTTTCGGTCTTCGCAGACCCACTTGATCACCCAACGAGATATGTCTCCAACTCAATCCCGGGTATAGTTCTCATCGACCCACTTTCTCGTCTCACGATTGCGTGGTATTTTCTCAATAAACCCTCGAGAGAAGACCTCGGGGCAGAGCGCATGTAAAAGCAAGACCATTTCGAATGACTTGGCCACCCAACTCGGGCTAGCGTGCTTCGCTAGGCTATACTGAGGAAAGTGGGCGGACAGCCAGTAGGCAGCCCTGATGCGGCCGTTATTCACAGCATTTGCCATCGCCAGCTCTGTCGAAGCTTTGCGTTTGTTCACGCCTAGCCATTTTACCATTTGCAAATCACCATTCGCAGCAGCAGCATTCAACGCATGACATGAACATGCAGCTTTCGTATTTTGCTGCAACCATTTCACTACATCGAGGTGGCCGTGTTCTGCAGCATTATCCATGGCAATATTTGTGCATCCCTCTGATCGATTGGCATGCAGCCATTGCAACATGTCTAAATGACCACTTTCAGCAGCTCGGTCCATGGCTTCCGTTGTGCATCCAAACCCGTTCGCGTGCAGCCACTGAACAACTGCCAACTGTCCTTGCTGTGCAGCTTCATCCATCGCACTCGTTGAGCACAGATCAGGCCGATTCGTATGCAGCCACTTGACAACTTCTAAATGGCCCTCTCTCGCTGCCCATTCCATTGCGCCTTCCGCTCGATGCCACCACGCTTTCATCCTGTTCAATCGTCTTCGCTTGGTCTGTTTCGATCTCTCAACTACCGACGGGTCGAAGTCATGCAAAAACAGCAGTACGTCCAAGCGCCCGACGCGAGCTGCCATATCCACGACGCTGTAGCGAAACTGTCGTTCAGTATACGTGAAGTGTTCTAGCAGCCATTTTACAGAGCTGAACGGGCCGCTTTCGATCGCCGTCATCAAAACCTGGCCATCGTCATCCATAAAGCCAAGTTCGTAGAGGCATTGCAACATCTCGATGTGGCCATTCTCAGCCGTTGCGTCGAGCAGCTCATGACCATTTTGTTTTATTTCCTTGCATATTTCCCGTCCCGTTGGATGCTCCGCTAACCATTTAAACACGGGAACATTTCCCTGTTTGCATGCCGTGATTAACGCATGACGCCATAGAGATGGCCAGGTCTGATCACCATGAGGAGGTGAAAATGAAGCAGCAATATCCGCTTCACCAGCTCAAAGTGCCCGTCCTCAGCAAGCTTCGTGACTGACGTGACAGCTAGTTCTTGATCCATTAGACCACCATTCTCTACCATGCGCTCAACTTCTTCAACACTTCGCTTTGGCGGACAAAAGTCGGTCATGGTTTTGCCTTCAGGGAGTAGCAGCTCTGCCTGCCCGCTGGCTTTGGCACTCATCGCTACTCTCATAATCACGTGTGTCGCACGACCACTGGGTTCGTGGATTGTGTTTTCGTAGAGCCACTGGACGAGATCAGCGTGCCCATTCCCAATCGCGTTCGTTATCACTCTCCACCCCAGCGTAGTTATAGCATCGGCACGAATGTATCGCACCTTCAGTGGCATTCCTGGATATCGGGAAGGACGCATGCAGTGGCCTCCACATCGCTCTCATTGTCAGATTCGTCCTCCCCTCGCTCCCTTCGTTTTGACGGCTGCCACTCTCGTTAGCATACGCCATCAGCGCCTTCAGTATAGCCAGATGGCCGCCCTCTACGGCCGCCTTGACCACCCTCACCGCTAACGGGCAACTCGAGAAATGGCTCAGAATCCACTCCACCATCGCCACATCCCCACGCTTCACGGCCACTGCCAGCGCCTTGTTGAACTGCCAGATTTGGTAGCGCGCGTCCGATCGCAGGTAGTTACCGAGAGACCACGAGGCAGTTCTGGCGGCACTTGAAGTACAGCTGGAACCCCAAATCCAGTCCAAGAGACGGATCGAGCCGGCATTGCACGCCTCACTCAACGGCAAGTCTGGCGGCGGCCCCAGGAAGCTGGAGACCGTGTCTCGGACGTCGTTGAGGGCTGCAGCGTCCGGTTGGTGGCGCAGTACGAACGCCACGGACGCCAGCATCGTTGCCAGCGAAGAAGTGATGGCTTCTTCTGGGATATGGATTGCTGTCTTTGGATTGGTGCACAAACCTTGTTCGTTGCTTCGTTTTTCGTCTGATTTTGAGTTTCTTTTGATCTTCTTTTACGAAACAGAACTCGCAACACTATTTGTTTGGGCGAAGGGCTATTTTTTAGTTACGAATTGAATCTCGATAAATGACAAATTTGTTATTTTTGATTTTAAAATGTGTACTCCTTTTGATAAACACAATTGATTTTTATATAATAGATTCGCGTCCTTAAAATGCGGTAAAATCAACTTTGGCGATGGATGGCAGCAGCATCTGTCTGTTGCTAGTGCGTTTGCTGGTACATACATGTGCGTAAGGTTTGTCTTGATGCCGTCGTCCTCGATGAGTAAGCACTATTATAACCCACAAATTATAATGATGCTTACCACTGAAGCCCCTGTATTTAATACATTGGGTGATCACATATTTGCGGTTTATACGACTAACGTCGCAACTAGTCTACACGGACATGATTTATATTGTAAGCAGGTATGTAGGCACCTCTGTGGACTTTTCACAGAGATGTGGATCGTCGTTGCGATTTGGCATTATGCTCCGATGACTCCACGCTTGCTGAAGCTGCATCCAGGACCCGATGATCCAGTTCACTTTCTGTTTTGCGCCGTAGTCCTCAAGCACTTCTTTTGCAGGAAACACCATGGGTTGGATCGAATACAAGAAATCCCCGACGCTTGTCGAGCTCAGAATTGGGCATTATACTGCACGAGGTTCCCTGGTGAGGCAGTAATTTTAAGGTGCCATGTTATAAGTACCTTATTATTTTCCAATGGCACTTGAAGCACTCAGTTATAGTGTGTATAAAATAGAGGTTTCTGATTCTGTTCGCTAGAAATCGTATCGGTTAGAAATTCGGGTTCCATTAGAAGCAGCGACGGAATGTGACGATAGAAGGGCTACGTTGCCCGAGGTTGCCGCATTAGCGCGATATTCGCTTAGGTTTCGCAATATTCTCGTTACGACCCGCTTGCGTTGCCGCAGATCGCCGCAAGCCGTTAGCCGTACCCGCAGCGTCCCCGCAGCATCACTGGCCTGTCCCCTCTTCCTTCTCGGGCCGATATACTTTGTAAATGTATGCACGCACTCCTTCTTGACCTTCTCACGAGGGAATAGTACATGGTAGTTTGACTTACTGTATATTTTGTTTAAATAGTGCAGCCACTATAGTACAGTATACCAAATCGACCTTCAAATTTCAATCTTAATTTCAAAGAACATTGACTACATCTCACTATAGACATAGTCATCTCAAGTCAACTTGGTTACAAATTCAGGTTCCACCCACATACTGAAACCAAGTCTTCGCAGTTTACCACGTCAACCACGGAAGGATCGCTGGCCATGGCCTCGCCCCCGCCACCGCCGAGCTGCAGCGCGTGGTGCTGCAGGCGCTGGACTCGCTCTACCAGCCGCACGTGGCGCACCCCGAGCAGACGCAGGCAGCCGACGCGTTTCTGCGCGGCTTCCAACTCACCCCCGAGGCCTTCGCCGTCTGTTCCAGCCTGTTGGACCAGTTCCTGCCCTGTAACCATAACGTAAACAATGTTACCGGTAACAATACGGTAAACAATGTGACCGGTAACAAAACCGTAAACTGTAACAACGCCGTGCTGCCTGCAGCGGCGGTTCCCGCCGTGTTCTTCGCGGCCCAGACGATCGCCAACAAGTTACGTCGTCAGTACGTGGCGGCCCAGTCAGACGCGGAACTCTGGACCCATCGAGTTGTTACCTGGTTGTCAACCGACGTAAAGTTACCGAAGATGGTGGTTACACAATTGTTACTGGCGCTGGTGGCCGCGATGCCGAGACTCTCGACGCAGCAGATCAAGTTACAGACGGCGGAGGTGCAGGACGTTGCAGGCTCGCAGCTTTACGTCGCGGTCCGAGAAAGTTACGCCCAGTGGAACACGCCCAGCGTGGTTGGTTACGTTTTGTTACAAGTGACCCAAACTGGCGGAACTTGTGCCGTGCTGGGCGAGCTGCTGCTGCTGGTGGTGGAGGAAGTGGACACTTTGAAGGAACGAACGGTCAGGCAGACGATGCAGCGCGAGGTGGACGCTTGGGCGCCTATTGTGCTGGACAGACTACTGCCACAAATTATGTACGAGGCCAGTCACACAAGTGTAACTTCAAGTGTGGAAAATGTAGCCCTTCAGGAGACGGTTCTGCGAGCGTTGACAAGCTGGCTGCGTTATGTCCGAGTGAAGGCTGAGGTGGTGGTGCGAAATCCGCTTTTGCACTCCCTTTTGGGGTTTTTAGCCACAGATGAATTGGTGGATGCGTCGGTGGACCTTTCGGTGGAATTAGTTCGTTGCTACGCACATGACGCACAAGTTGTGCAATGGCTCGCGCCGAGATTGTTGTCGCTTCGTGGATCGTTTGGCTCGGCGGCTGAAGCGGAAGACACGGACGCGTGTTTAGGACTGTGTCGGATTTTCACCGAGATGGGCGAATCGTATCTGGAGCTGCTACTGCAACAGCCTGGAGGAGCCAGTGACCACACAGCGCTGGTCGACTTGCTATTGGACTGCATGAGCTACCCGGACGCCGATGTGGCTGACGTGACGGTGCCGTTCTGGTTCAGCTTGCTCAAGGGGCTTCAGGATCGCGCCACTCCGGCGCTCGTGGCGCTCTATGCCCAACGGCTACAGCGTCTAGCGGGTCTGTGCATGCAGAAGCTGCAGTTCCGCGAGGATTTCCCAAGCCTGCCGGTAGATAAGCAGCAGGACTTCAAGACCTTCCGCCAAGACCTAGGTGATATCCTGCGCGATTGCTGTGAGTTGTTGGGAGTCGAGGCCGTTCTCCAACACTGCGTGAATGGTCTCAACCAAATCTTTCAAGCTCCTGCGGACACGCGCAGCTGGGAAGCTGTAGAGGCACACTTGTACTGCTTCCGCTCCATCGCTCGGCAGGTCGAGAAGGCTACCGCCAATATTGAAGCTCTGGACGCGCCGATTGCACTCATCTTCCAGCATTTACCGCGGTTTTCGGAGCACCCGGCTATCTGCTACACGTCTTGTCTGATCATTTCTCGCTACGCCGAGTGGCTGCGCGCGCATCCAGCGTCGCTGCCAGCACAGGTGGAGTTCTTGAACACTTGCGTGACCCGTAGTGCAGGCGATCCACGCTACAAAGAGTGGGAGGTAGCGCGTGCTGCAGCGGCGGCCGTTCGCGCTTTAGCTATGGATTGCTGGTCGATGCTGGGTGAAGATATCGTAGCCTTCTATCTGCATATCGAGCAAAACGGGCTGATGGTCGTGGAGGACCAGGTGCTGATCCTTGAGGGCATATGTGCTGGTGTGGCCAAGTCAGGTGACATGTCTCGAGTACTTTCCGTGCTGGATCAAGTGATGAAGGGCATCGGTCAGCGACTGACTGCACTGTTTAGCTCGAATCCCGGCGGTAGTCATGTGCAGGTCGCACTCAATGAGTTGCTGCGACTTATGTGCATTTACGAGTACCTTGACGTAAGCCACAAAATTCTACAAGGCGAGAAGCATCCATTGGTAATGCTCACAGAGCAAATGTGGCCGCTCTTCAACCAAATGCTAGCGCTTTTCCGTGGTCATGACGAGCTCGTGGAGCGAGTTTGCCGCTGCTACAAGCGCATCCTTCGCACCTGCGGCGAGCAAATTGCTCCGTTGCTGCCTCAGCTTGTAGATAATTTGTTGGCCTTCTACCAAACGGAGCCCAAGTCCTCGTACCTGTACGCCGCTAGCATGGTACTCAAGTTTTTCTCGCACGGGCAAAACCACTCCAACTCCTCCGAGATGGATCTGCTCTTTGCACGCATGCTTCTTACGCTAGTTGAGACCACATCGCCTATTTTCGCCAGCACGAGCGATATGCAGGCGCGTCCAGATGTAGTGGAAGAGTTTTTTTCCTCATGGAACGTGCCGTGCGCTGCGTACCGCAAGTACTTGCAGCGCCTACGCCAGTTTCTTCGGACATCGCTTCGTCGCGAGGCCAACCACTTATGATGAGTGTGTTCTCATGTGCTGTAGCAGCACTAGCTATCTCACACAACGACGCCAACAAAGCAGTGCTGTGCTTTATGGAGCAAGTATGCGCGCAATCCCAGTCTGACAGTTCGAGCATAAAGCTTGCTTCGCTGTGTTTGGAAACATCGAGCGACATAGCAAATAAGGGAAGCAGCAAGCAGCTTGTGGACTATTTGCTGCGTGGTGTTGTGCTTGGTGCAATGTCACCTTCACGCGTGGATGCTGACTATGGATCAGCGGCTGGAGTTTTGGTGCAGCTTGCCAAGCTGAATGGCCCTCAACTTCAGCAATGGGTGGCAGAGTGGTTTGTTCAGGCCACTTCGGGGTCGTTCGCGACTGCAGCGGTGAACTTTTAACCCCAGAGGAAGCACAGGAATTCCAGACTGAGCTGTTTAGCGCTGCTAACGAGCGCGCGTTCCGCCGTACGGTTCGTCATTTCGGTAAACTTTGCGCTTCACGCAATGCATCGATCAAGGACCGTCAGTAGGTGCCCAAGAAGCTGCTCAATTGAGCAGCACAAGAGACAATGTAAAGCCCCACACGACTGGAACTACCCGGAGCAAGGATCAAGTTGGTTTGCCTAGAGCACTCATCGCATTTAGGTGGGTACTGTGAATGGGGCTGATAGCGGTGTATTCCTAGTTCCGTGTTCTCCTTTGCATCTCTTGTGCGTATTGATTGATCCTATGGATATTCAAAAACAGGCTATGTTAGCTACTCGTGCAATTGGTGCGGTGTGTTGTTGTTTAGAGCGCGCCATTTGGCTCGCATGATTCGGCGCTGGACGTGTTCCGAGAAGATAGGCGCTCGTTACCCAGCTCAATGGCGTAAGAGGAGTTGGTAGATATGTGGCTTCTACTGTGCTTGCTGGCATCGTCACTGTCTGCTGTTCCTGGGGCTACGTCTCGAACTCCCCTAATGCCGCTTCGTCGTAGGTGTCCTGACTCTCAGCGGACCACAAGGTAGGGTAGGCTCCACCTTCCTCCCAGGTGTGTCCTGCAGTGCCTTCGCGTGCAGTTTGCTCTTCACGGAATTCCGATGAGTAGACTCCAGCATTGAGAGTGCTGTTCCAGTCCTCAGCCTGTGGATTGGTGTCGTCCGCCATGTTGACTGGTGCCATCGAGTCGAAAGGCATTTGTGAAGTTTCGACTTCGTCATTATTGTTTGTCTGCTTCACATCAAGTTGCACATTTTCGTGCGTGGAAGCTGCGTCTTGAGTATGTTCCTCACCGTTTTCATCCGCGCCGCCACTCAAAGTCGCTACGATATCGGGATCAATGCCGGTCATTGTCGGGAAAACAGCGTTTTCGTTTTCAGGGTTGCGTTCGGGTACCCCGGCCAATCTTCACTGTTTTGAAGCCCGTGTGAGGCATCTTCTTCAGCTTTAGCATCGGACCAAGTTCCCGGAATCTCGTTGTTCATACTTCTGGAAGGATACGGGATCTTAAGTGGGGAACCAGCAGACATGGTGGAAATGCGTTGCGAATTAATCGGCGACCGGTTTTTCGGGTCTGCCGAAGCAACACGTCGAACATTGTGGATGGGTGGCATATTTGTGTGAGAAACTGCAAGTGATGTACGTCTGCGTGAATGCCGTGAGCTTGCGTCACGGGGATCTGTGGTTGAGTCAGCAGTCATTTTCGAGAGAGTACCGTTGTTATCTTCGTTCTCGTCATCAGCAGCACGCCCTACAGCAAGGCTATCGAGACGATTAATGAGGGAGGCAAGTTGTGCTTGCTGGATCTCAGGTGGACAAGTGTCGTAGAGCTGCTGGCCTGCGACGTGGTGAAGTAACCCCGCGAAGACGCGACAGAAGAGCCCTAGGAGTTCCAGCATCAGTCGATCTTCTGTCTGTTGGGCAGCCTCACGCTCATTTCCTACTGCAGCCTCAGCAGCAGATCCAACGACGATGTCGCTCCCTGCTCCCTCCGACATGGTAAGTACAAATGGTGAAGCCGAAAGACGAGCTTTCGCCACCCGCGCAACTTGTATCATGCCAAACGGTAGCGCTTCACTGCCCCACGGAGACGGAATCGGGGCAAGGTATAATCCTCGAGCACCACCAGGAATGTCGACCGTGTCGTTGAAAGCTGCTTCAGCCGAGGGCTCCTTCAAAATCAACGGTTTTGACTCGTTATGCAGAACCAACGCACAGAGTGATGCCTGTGCGTTAACATAGTGACGCACAGCGGTGGGGAGTTGCCACTACTTGTGTCGTGTGGCGACATATTCTCACCCACGTGCCACAACTGCAGTGCATTGGCATCTAATATGAATATTCGCAATTGTCGGACGCCCAGACACCCAGCCAACTCTTTTTGCGCAGTTGCGACTAGCTGGACAACGGATGGGATTGGTGTCGCTGATGAATATTCCATCGACGGTGGAGAAGAAGCTGCTGGTGTAGAAGTCGTCATTGGACTGTGTGCAGGTTCATTGGCTTGTTGCAATTTTGCTGTAGCATGTGCTATGCTGGAGGCTTTGACGACTATTTCGCTCGGCATTTGCAGAATCTGGTGGATTTTGTGGTTGATCTTCTGCAGCGTCTTAGTGACCTGAAGGTGTGGGCATGAACAACATGGGAGAGTGAGCATCGCGCAAGAAAAATAAGCCACGATTCGCTCGTTTTCCATGAAGAATATGAATAGCGGAGTACGTACAGCATTTTGACGGAGTATGATGCCGGCCTGAATGGACAAGAGCGTGCCTAGGACTTGGTCGTTGGGCGAAAATGGCTTTTGGTGCGTGGTATTCCAGACACGTAGGACTGCAAAAACTCCCATGCCTCGCAGATTCATTCGACTGCTGCCTCCACCACTTAGAAGATGCGCCTCAAGCTGGTGTTGCAACTCGTGCACGATCGGGAGAGCTAGCACCTCCCGTGACATGGTGCAAGTGATGGAGTCTGTAGAACTATAGAAGCGCGGGTCATCGCTAGCACGGTGTACGTTGCAGATCGTATTATGTCGTGCAGCGTAGCCAGCGATTCCTTTGTCGAGAGGCAGCTCCCAGCGCTCGGCACCATGCTCAGAGCACACGCTGATTAGCTTTCGAGCAGCATGGTCCACCGAAAACAATGCAGCGTGTTCACAATGGAGTAGTTCACAAATGCGCTTCAGCAACCTGCGAGGTGGGTGTTGAAAGCAAAACATTGATTAGCAAGACCATACAAGACGTGATAAGACATACAAGTTAGGCATCGTACGTCTGCAGGACGGTTGGAAGGTGCGTAGAGCACACAATGTGGACGCAGCTATTGAGCCACTTCTTCAGCACCACGGATAAGTTAATGGCGTTCGTGATGCTGAATTGCGAGTCAACCTTTTCGAGCACTTTGAGGATGTTTGGATCAATATACTGGTAAGCCTCAGCTGATACGAGGTGACTTCCAGTGCTTTGCGCGGACGATTGTTGCACCTGAAGTCTTGCAGAAGACCCTGGCCTTAGTTGTGTTCTGGGTGTCGATGAGGTTAATGAAGTTGAAGAGGATGCACTGCTGGGACGACCTCCTTGGTTGTTGTCGCTGTCCGAACGCTTGTTTGGTTTAACCAAGCGGGACACTTGGTCAGTTGTCGGTGAATGGTGCTGCGCTTCGGAGGAAAACTCGTCAATCTCTTCCTCACGGGTGTTAGCTTCATTCATGTGCTGCAAGGCTTCTTTCTCGGCCCTCAAACGTTTGATTTTCTTTTCCTGGTTCGAGGTGAGAGTCTTGTCCTCAACATGGCGGGCTTCCAAAACCTACCAGCAGCATCAAAGATGTGAGTTCCGGAACATAATGAACTCAGCTTAAGCAACCAAATGATAAAAGCACCAAACGCACCCGAAGCTTTCGTAGGAAGTCCTGGTTCTCACGCGCGAGTGCCTGCAATGCCGTTTGCAATGTCGACTTGTTGGCTCCAAGCTGCTGCTGATCTGCCAGTTTTTGAAGGTTGGCATATACAGAGGCGTAGCGAGCGGCCAGTTTATCGTATTCGTGCCGTTGTCTTAGCACAGTGTTGTCCAGTTCTTCGATTCGTGCCTGCTGTTGAGTCTTCTCAGCGTAGAGCTGATTGTTCTCGTGTGTGAGCTGTGCTATCTGCTTTTCGGATGTGTGGCGATACTTTGTGCTGGCTGAAATCTGGCGCTCGAACAGTACAAGCCGTTGTTTTAACAATGCGATTGTCTGCGCGTCTTGATGGAGTTTTTCCTGATGTAGAGGATCCTTCGGACACAAACGTCCCAAGTCTTGTTCCTCGATTATTGTCAGCGTACTTGGACTTGCGTTTAATTCGTTGAGATCATCGAGTTTCGGGTCGTTCTTTACAGGCCCCGTGCGAGGATTAACTGGTAGCGGAGTAAGCCGACTACGCTGTAGCATCGCTAGGTGGGGACTAGCACCATTCGTGCTGACCTGTAGAGTTCGCTTCTTGGAGGAACTATACACGCTAGCACTGACCGGGCTGTACAACGGCAGCTCTGGTGCAGAGCCACAACGATTCAAGATGGATAGCTCTACTGGACGCTTCTTACTTGCTGCGATCTGGGTATTGTTGGTAGCAATAACCTCATTCTCAGCTGCTGCTGCTACTTCTTCTCCTTCGTGACCTTCATAGACCACAGACGATATCCCTGATGAAGTGCCAAGTGGCGACGATGTTCGACTGCGCAAGTCAACATTTGTCCGGACAGTCTGAGCAAGAGGTGACTGCTTTGCGCTGGTCGGGGTTTTCGACCGCGATTTCTTCTTCTTCAATCCGGAAGATGGCACCTTTTCATGACGAGTACGTCTTGAATCACGTTCATCTCGCCGTAGTTTGGGAGGGCTCCTCGAACCTCCATTCGGTGACGTGGCAGTGATAGTTGGTTCCTGGATGATAAAGAATGAAGTCGAGGCCGAAAGTGGTGTCCTGGTGTTGGTGAATCGAGTGCTTTGCCCACTCTCGTGCTCCAAGCTGCATGACTCAATTCTGGTAGGGCTGCATGGAGGGGTTGAAGACGACATCACTCACCGACTGGCAGACAAGCTAGCTTAATTCGTCCATCCACTTCCATCAACAACGGACCCTATTCTTGGGAACCCGAAAGCGATGATGTCGTCTGCGTGGACGGCATTTCTGGGAAAAGACTTCCATGATGATGAAATGTTTCACGATTGAAATGTATTGACTACGACGTGCTCTTTTACGACCTTGGCATTGTTTTCAAGTTGCCATTCCCCGCTGAAATGCTCTGCTGTGTGAAGTTGCACTACGTCGTGAACCAGCTCTGGCGGACTTCGATCTCAGCACCAGGTTGATCTCCAGCTTCCTTGGGCCATCGTCAAATCTCTCACTGAGTGATGCGAGCTCCTTCGGTTCTGTCGAGTTACTTGACTGGATCTGGGATGCGAGCTGTAAATCCAGCACTGACAGAACGCCGCAATGGTCTCTCTGCAACTACCTGCGATCGGATGTTCATTACAACCGCTGCCAATTCACCAAGGCGTTGGAAGCTGCTATTCAAAGTGGTGACTTGAAGAGTGTGAAGTGGTTGTTTGGACATTTCTCGTATGGCGAGGTGCCGGTGGATGTGGTAGAAGCTGCCGCAGGGAATGGACATCTGCACATATTGGAGTTTTTGCTCGCTAAAGATACTGCAAAAGTATGCTGGAGACGGGATAGTAAGATCAAAAATCATGCAGACAATGCGGATGTGGGCGAAGATGATTTCACGACGCGAAAAGATGTTGAGGAATGTGGTCGTTGTGGAGTTATGATCGTATGGGGACGTCACGATATGCTCAAAGCTGCAGAGAACGGACACGATACCATTGTCAGATGGCTCTACATGCATACGTCTCACGCAAATGCCGCACGAGACTTACCGAACGTTATTGGAACCGTTCTTGATTACGGTGGTATTGAACTAGCAGAGTTCTTACTTCCCGATGGAAAATGCATTTTGGACTACGCGTCTGATTGTATATGCCCTGAAGTAATTGGATTGATGCTGGATGGCGGATACCTGCAAAATAATGAGAACGAACCTGCCAGTGCGATGTTAAACTTGGCTTGTGGTGGACATTTGGGTATGATGCAGCAAATAATGCAGATGTACACACCACCAGTGGATGACTTGCAGTGGTTTGTGTGCTGGCGTGATGCGGCAAGAGCAGCATGTCAGCGTGGTGACCTTCCTATGTTGCAGTGGCTGATAAAGCATTCAATGTGGCGTGAAGCTTGTTTACGAATAGCGCAAGCGATTCCTGATCTTGTTGAGGCAGCCGCTGGGAGCAGGTCATGTCGAAGTGCTACAATATCTACACAAACATATTGTCGCTGTCAGTTTTAGCAATGCTTTGCAGATCGCCGTTTGCAATGGCCATCTGAGTTCAGTCCTATGGCTGCATGAACACTTTCCGCAGCATGACTATTATAACTTGATCGTGGAAGCGGCTCGCCATGGTCATTTGGAAATTGTTCGTGTTCTCCACGACGCGAGCCCTTCTGTTTGCGACGTCAGATCGAAGCGAAAAAATCATGTTATGAAGTGAACAGCGTCAGGAGATGTGATGCGATACATTCAGCAGTCCGAGGAGGTCACTTGGCTGTCGTCAAGTGGCTCCACGAATATCGTGCCGAGAAATGCTCAAAAGATATCGTAGTGGATGCAGCATCGAATGGCCATCTGGAACTTGTGCAGTGGATATATGACAATACGAGCCCGAAGAGCTCGACATATGCGATGGATGCTGCTGCTAGCAAAGGCGATTTAGATATTGTGAAGTGGCTGCATGCCAACCGCTCCGAGGGGTGCTCTGTTAAAGCCATTGGAGGAGCTCTGAGGAACGGACACATTCGAGTTGCGAGCTGGCTACACGTTCATTTCCCAGAGCTTGCTCCTGCTTTCAAACACTTTTGGTTTTCGACACTTACTGCAAATGTTTTCGAGGTGCTGCTGTTTCTGCACTTTCACTATCCGCAGATCTTTACAGCAAACTTTGTCGCAAAAACAAAAGTTACCGTGATTAGCTCAAGCTATGCCATCGACTGGCTAGAAGAACACTACCCAAGTAATACCTGATGCATTCAGCTGAAAGTGACAGTCTAACACGTGCAAGATCAATCGAGTGCCATCATACTACCATGCCGCCTAATGAGGGAATATCAAAACCCGCTAGTATGTCACCACGACAAATTATTATTCACGCTCCTTTCATACCTCACATCATTTCGCACCCGCACCTCCATGGTCATCGATCGCAGATAAAATTCGACCCACTAAGCATCTCAATTGCCAGTGCTGGCGATACTTCGCAGCTGCCTCAGCCCCGTTCACTAACCGACGTCATTTTTGCACAATTGCTTTTCGCACAGATTGGCATGACGGTCATGACGGCTCCCATACAGAGTGAGCACCGCACCACGAAGATGTCCGAGAGTTGCCTTGCTACATGGCCTCAAGTCGAAAACACGTACTTGTCACAAGAGCGATTGGCTCGCGAAGTTGAACTTCTTTTGCGAAACCAACGCATGCATGCGCTGTCCGGGCGATCTAACCAAACGCTAAATTGAAGATGAACTTGAAGCTCATAAGCTGACAGACTTGTGTCCGAGAATTTAAGTGCTATCTCGTGGTCCTGGCAAAGCAAAACACTGAATAAGGCCACCTTACAGCAAGATGCGGTACAGCAGCAATTGCTGTTGGACTTCCGAGAGAAAATCGCGATGGGCTTTCTGTAACTACTTGGAAATTCTCCAAGTCGTTAAAAGTTGCT
Source organism: Phytophthora constricta (assembly GCA_011947335.1). NCBI lineage: Eukaryota > Oomycota > Peronosporomycetes > Peronosporales > Peronosporaceae > Phytophthora > Phytophthora constricta. The sequence continues at coordinate 81,657 of JAAVTI010000339.1, forward strand.
GCAGCCTTGGTGACTTGAAGACTGTAGAGTGGCTGCTTGGGCACTTTTCGTGTTGCGAAGTGCCAGTTGGTGTAGTAGAAGTTGCTTCCAACAATGGACACCTGCAGGTGCCGGCTTTAGTATTCTGTGGGGAGGCTATGACATGCTGGAGGCTCTTGAGAATGGGCATGCGAGTATTGCACAATGGCTATACGAGCACACTCCCCGTCCTTCCACCGCTATATGGTTATATCGTCCGTGATCCAAGCGGCCTTAAAGATCCGTGGCCTTGAGTTAGCACAGCTAGTGCTACCATCAAACAGAAATGTTTTCGAGTTTGCTCAGTTTTATGCGACCCGAGGTGATAGAATAGATGTTTTTCGAGGAAATCTGGCAAACAACGGACACTGCAATCACGAATCTAGCTCAAAAGATATTTAAATCTGATGCTACGAATTGTGGAGCTCTATTCTCCGCCACCAACGAAGCAATATTATGGGAGAAAGTGTTGGCGTACTGCATTAAAAATGCTTGCCAGCGTGGGGACCTTGTTATGGCCCAATGGCTCATGAAGCAACCAACAGGGATGAACGCTTTAAATTAGGTGGAGACCGAATTGTCTCGTTTATTTGTCAGCTGAAGAAGGAAGGTCACATTGAATGATGCAGTATCTCCATGAGCAAAAGTTCGTAAGTGTTTGGTATAATGACTTTCTGAAGTGTGCGGTTTGCACAGGACAACTGAGCTACGTAAAATGGATCCTCTACCACATTACGTACAACGCATTTCATGATTGGAATGTGATTGACCAAGCTGCGGACAAGTGGCCATTTTCATGGGTTTTGTAAGGCAAGCAGAGTTTATCAGTCTAAAAGTCGCTCAATGGATTGGAGTGCTAGCTGAAAAAATGTCATGAGTGCTACTGCGTCGTCAATGAACTTTACATTTCTCTATTTGCCTGTCGGCTTTAACTATCTATTCCGCGTTGTTATAACCCCGGACGAACCTCGCAGCGACATTCTTCTCCTTAAACCCGCTAACGATATAGTTGACATCGTACGATACGTCCTTGCCACCCGTTTGGTTGGGCTGAACATTCACGGCACGCACACGGGCAACACCTCCAGGCTTGTTAATACCACGCCAATCACGCTTTAATACTTCTACGACATCGTTCTTGCTGAAAGCACGGTCTTGATCATGGCCTGCCTGCCACGCCTCCACTGCTTTCCCTTCTTGGTCACTGCTATCACCTAAGTCGTCAATCTCTAGGCGTCTCGCACATCGAGGCTCCTGTTCGTCGACAACGATAGCCTGGCCGGGACTGCTTCCTCGAGCATTTTTGGTGTTGCTGGAACCGCTGGTGCTGATTTTCCGCTTCCGCTTACGGTCCGTTTTGGATGAGGAAATTGTTCCTGGAGCAGCTATCGTCGATTCCCCAGGTGTGGTGTCCTGACGCCTTTTCTTCTTGTTCGACGATCGTTGCTTGTGCGGTTTCCTCGATCGTCTTGAAGAGGAGGTAGGTTGTTCAGGGGTGTCCGTATTGAAATCTGTAGTAAGCTGTTTCTTTAAATGCTCGGGCATCTCCACGAAATGTGCCATTCCTGATGACTTGAGGTGGCGTGGGCACCACGCTTGGTAGTACGGGTCTCTGGTGAGGAGACCATTTACGTACGCACATGCCACATGGTATGCAAGTGTGCACTTTCGACTGGCGCATTGAATCTTGCTCAGACCCTTCCGGCCACCGCATATGTTGCACGCAAGTCGTCTACGCTCTGGGGACACCTGGTCAATTCCATGCACGACACCGTCTTTAAAGAACGTTTCGGGCGTGAACATGGCGCACTGCGGATGAACGACGCTGCCATTGTCAGCTGCAGCAAAATCTCCGCCGCTCAACTCGCATAAGGCACACACCTCGCTTCCCTCCTGCTTCAGTTTGTTCACGAACAACCCTCCGCACGATACGTCTTCGCTTTCACTTTCGTCGTCCTCCCCTTTGCTTCGAGCCGCGCGTCCTTTGCCGCCCGTAGAACCAGGTACTCGCCCGTGCTCATGCACATCCTCATTTTCGTCGTCACTATCATCAAATTGTCGCTTTGCTGCCTGGACCTCTTTGTACATACGTTCGTAATTGCGCCACTGAATGTCTTGTAGACCACGCTGGCGGTACTCCTTGGAAGCGTATTCCTCCTCAACTTTTGTTGTAAGGGTGCTAAAAATTTGTTCGTTGGAGTCCACAACAGCGCGAAATTGCTCTTGCAACGACGCCAACTCGGTCTTTATTTCATCCTCTTCGTTTTCGCTCTCCGAATCGTCCTCATCAACTTCGTCGCCAACTCGATCTTCTACACTGACGAGTCTAGAAGAAAAACACTCGTTCATCAGGATATCGTTTTTCGGCAATTTTACATCAAAATGACGATGCAAAAGTAGGTCTTTTGCAGGTGTGGCGTCCCCTTGCTGTGAATCTTTAACCTTCTGGTCCAAGACACGCTGGCAGAAAACAGTGGCATTATCAGTCGAAAACTGGAGCTGGATACGCCGTCGCGTCGGCGGATGTTCGAGCTTTAAATCCGGGAGAGCAAGAAGTTTTTCTTCTTCTCCTGTTAACTCAAGGTCGAAAGCAAGCCGGAAACTCGACATCTCCGTGTCTGCTGCCGCGTTTTTCGTTTCGGGCTCGGGCTTTGGCTTAGATCTGCTCGTGGAGACAACGTTGCTTTCCTCACTCTTTACCGGTTCTTCTGCATCGAGATCCACGACACTGATATACTTGCGCTCGACATTCTTATCGTGGCCACCCATGATGTATACAACGTTATACGTAAACCGTTTTTTCCCGTCAGGTAGGGTTTCTTCGTTAACTTTCTTGATTCGACCCACACCACCCAGTTTATTAATGCCAGGCCATGTGCGTTTAGCCACAGTAACGGTAGTTCCCACAGCGATTGCAGTTTGCTCGTCAACTTCTGCCTCACCACTGTTTGTTTCACTAGCGACACCCATGAATATGTCGGACGATAAAAGGTCTGCTTTTGCTTGCGGATCTTGCGAAATTCTACCAAATATGCAGGCAGACGCTCGCGCTTGGGCATCACGAGCAAATCACGAACCTGCTGGTACTCTGGGTGAGAACTACTTAGCCGAATACCGCACAAGTCCTCCACTTTCTCCTGGAGTTGCGTGAATGTGCGCTTATTGATTTTTCGAAGAAAAATGCCGTGTCTAGTGTTCGCCAGAAGACGTTCATCGCAAGCTTCCCGTCGGACCGCAGGAACACCCAAGGCCAATCGATGCCTAAAGAGACGACCACACTGTCGTTGTTATCATCCGAGCCAGGGAAAGCAGTAGCACCGCAGCTGTCAGGTGGTGAAGCCACCATTGTAGCGAAAGGTGACACAGAGGCTTTTGTACTTCTGACGCCGAACCAGTCGCAGGTATGCCGGGGCCCACCTGAATTGCGGTTCCGGCATTGACAGAAACAGAATTCTGTTTGGAAACCTTTGTAGTTTTGCGCTTCGTGCGGAACCAACAACGAACGGAGGGTCAAGCGTTGACACGAGTTTCTTGAATTGTTCAAGACCCGTGGAACGAAGAACTTGGTCGTTAAATGCAAATACCTCGTCACCATCCTGAATCACACCGCGCTCTAATGCCGCAGCGATCGCCAGGTTGGCCGTTGTTTTGGCCTGAAGAAAAATTCCCTGGGCGTTAGGGTCATGCATAGACCTTACTCCCAAGCCAAACGGCTGAGTTAAAATCAAAACCATCAGATATTCGTACTCTCGCTCGCTGTCGTCGTCTGGCTTGTACGTCTGGGGGTAAAATACAGGAGCGAAGACATTTGACTGGAGGACGATGCGGTTGACGGTGTTGTTGTGCTTGAGGGTGGTGGGTAGCTTATCTTGGCGATCAGCAACAGGATTTGAAGGCGTAGTTGCAGTAAGAGCCGGTGTTGTACTCCGAGAAGGCTTGGTGTGTGTTGATAATGGTTTAGCTGACTCAAAGGAAAGCGCAATTTGGCGACTTCGATTTGATCTGTTCATTTGGCTGCCTTTCCTCAACGAGGGTCCACCAAGCAGACGCGGCGGTGACTCCTTTACAGAAGTAGTCAGCGCTGGAGTTTTCACGTGTTCGTCTACAATATCCCGCTCATCGTCGGAGACTGAGTCGTCGCTTTCACCGTGTTCGCTATCGCTGTCGAGTTCATTCTCATCTTCGTCAGCATCGTCACTTTCACTGTCATCCTCGGCTGACGAAGAATTTTTGCGTGACCTCTTTGCTTGCTGCTTGTTACCCATTGATTTTGAAGACTGGCTATCTCGAATTACAGCATTATCCTCGTCGCTCTCTCCAGCACTTAGTCCTTCCATTTTCAAAAACTTGGATTGATGCTTTAAGCAACCACTGCCAAACTGCCCCTGTAACCAGAAGATGCACGAATACACTCAGTATCACTAGATAGCTCGGCATGTTCCTCAAATGATGACCTGCCTAGTACCTGTTCTTCCATATACCGGAGTTTGATGCCGTTCTGTAATGCGCAAAGGGCATGGTACGCCACTGTGCATTTTCCTACAGCGCATTGCGCGCACGCACCCTTATCACTGTAATCATTACCCATCCGTACAAACCACATCGTCAGTGCCGTTGACAATGTCTGTACAGCACCGCATTTTTCCGCACCACGTGTCACGACACGCACCTGGTTTTTTGCAGAAGCAGCATCGCAGTTTCCTGCGTGCGCGCAGCTTTCAACGCCACACACAACCTGAAGGTCATCCAGCTGGCCCTGGTATATCGACGCATGTTGGTCCTGCATATATAGCTCTGGCAAGAACATGGAGCAGGCCACGTGGATCCACCCGCCGTCCACCGCCGGGGCGAACGCGCCTGCCTTCACATTGCACGCCTCACACTGCAGTTCGTGCGTCGGGATCAAGCTCTTCTCGATGTCCTGCGCGTCCATGTACTGTTTGCAAGGGTGGCAGTACCAGTCTCCTTCCGGCAGCGTCGCCAGTCTGTAGCACGTCTGATGCACAGCCACGCCGCAGAGCTCGCAGATGACGATGAGGTCGTTCTCCGGCGAGTCAGGCGCCGCGCAGACCCCACACCGCACGTCCTCCTCGTCCTTCACGTCCTTCTTCTCGGCCACGGGCATCGGCTGTGCGGTTGGCGTCTGGGGCGGCAGCTCCGCGTCCTCCTGGCCTTTGTCTTCGTCTTCGTCTTCATTCTCGTCCTCCTCCTCGTCCTCCTCCGTGAGCTCGTCGCTGCCGCTGTCGACGTCCAGCAGCAGCTCCATCTCCTGTGCGAAGCGCCTCAGCGGCTCTAGCAGGAATCTCGCGCGCGTCGCGCTGGCTCTGCAGCTGCTCCTCGATGTCGCGCACCTGGTCCGCAGCAGCGCGGGCTGGTCGGCCTCGCCGCACGTGGCCAGCAGCAGCTGCCGCAGCTCGCACGCGCCCGGCCACGGCCGCGTCGTGGATCTGGAAGCTGAACAGACTGTGCCGCGCCAGCGACTCGGCCGCCTGACGGCGACGCTGCTCCATGCTCGAAGCTGCTCTGCGTGCGGAATGCGGAATGCGGAATGCGGAATGGCCCTCGAGTGCGGCCAGCGCGCCAAAGATGGTCGTGTGAATTCGAGCGTTCTCATTGGCCAGTTTCATTAATATCCACTCGCATGATTGTGCTGCAGCCGTCTTTCGGAATTTGGCCGCTGGTGGCCATTTGAACCAACAGACAGACAGACACCAGCGTGAATGGAGGACTGCTCAAAGGAGAGGGTGGAATGTTCTCGAGGTCCGGTGGTTGGTGGAATAACTGACGGGTGGGTGGCATGTGAGCACTTGAAGAAGTTGAATGCAATCGAGGAGCGCAGGAGAAGTGATCGAGCAAACACGTGGTGGTTTCGAGAGCTTCGCGAGATGGATCATGGTGCTGGCCGGGGCCACTGAAATGGCTGCACGCTAATCGCTCAGAAGGATGACCTATGAACTCAATGAATTTCGCTGCTGAAAATGGTCATTTTGGAGCTTGTGCAATGGCTTCTTGAGAACACAAATGTTGGATGTATGAGGTATGCGATGGATGTTACTGCTCGAAAGGGGCAAGTGACGATGATGAAATGGCTCCATGAACATCGATCCGAGGGCTGTACGGTTACTGCTAGTGGGGGCTCTCGGTAAGGGTCATGCGCAAGTTGCTGGTTGGCTTCACACCTACATCCCGATGAAGGTGGCCATTTGGCGGAGAACTCTAACCGTATTGGAAGTGCTGCTCTTGGTACGAATGTACTTCGCCCACATTTGGCACCAAAGTTCATTAAGGAGATCAGGCCATCCTTTTGCGAACCTCCATATATGGCTGCAAGATAGCTACCCTGCAATGAATTTGTACGATTGTAGTTTTCAAGCAATTTATACGCTTAGAGAAAAAAAGTGAACGCCACTTTGCTACCCGTTGGATAAATGAGCATCAAGAGCGTACAGCTTCACAGCAACAATGCAGACCGAGAAGCCGAGTAGCAGAAGTGGCGTTACTGCAACTCTTATGCGTCAGTGACAGCAATTTTGCTGGAGAAAAGTCATGGCCGATGCACGATGGTGTCTTGGCTTCCATTGTCGCTGCACGAAATGAAAAGGTAGCATGATATTCAAATACGCTTGCAATGACAAGATTCTGTGCTTAATTAGGTTATCACAGCAACTTGAAGTGTTCCTGAGTACCGCCAATTTCGAATAAGTTTTGAAATAGTCACACGGGCCCCATTGATTAGCTGCCACAATCATACTGATGTCAATGGCGTTTGTGCTGCGCCACCAAAATCATAGTACCTCCGGTCATCTCCAGTTTCGTGGAGCCGCCCCCGTGCTTATCTTTTACCCAAGCCTGCGACTTCGTCTCCACTCGGTTGCTGGACTGGATTAGGGTCTCGAGTCGCAGTTGGGTGGTCTCTCAATAATATTCTGCTATTTGACTGTTACTGTAATGTAATGGTTAGCGCACGCTCGATGGCAAAAAGGAAAGTGTTTTATTGTTTAAGGCTGGCTCGGTGCCCGAAGCAAGATGCCGAGGCAACTTGTAGTTGCCTTGTAGTTGAAGTTGTAGTTCAACCTTCAAGTTACACATCTAAGGATACCTACAAGAAATATGATTGGTCAACCAGTCAGGTTGCCTTCTGAATATGCAATGCATGACGTCGTTTACGCCACATGTAAAATGTGGCAGTCGACTTGTCGTTTGAAGTTGGTGTTAAACGCAGCAACATGTAGATGGTGGATTGGATTCCGGACATTGTAGCTGTGCACTGGTCGTGGAGGCGGTCGAAGCCGCAGTGGAGGAAGACAATCTGGCAATAATGAAGACAATGATGGAGCATAACGATTACATTTCGGACGAGGAGGAAGAAATTCAGGCAGCATGAATGAAGGCGGCCAAAACGATCCAACTCACTTTGTTGATGCATAGTGTATGGCCTAGTTAGGGCATTTGGCCATGATTGAAGGCTATTCGGAGTGGGTACGCTGAGCTTGTCCAGTGGATGTTCGAGCCTATAAGCCCAGTAATCTAGAGCGGTAGCTCATTATCAAAACGGCGATGGAGTGCACTGGCAGAATCGCTAGTTCTACCAGGCAAAAGACTGCACTGGCAGCATTGCTTGTGCTCCAGGTAAAAGTGTTTCAGAGTTGGCATCCTCGAGCCGAGATAAATCGAAAATTGAATTCTGGAGAGTTGGAACAAGATCAAGAAAAAGCTGCTGACGCAATGCATAAGACCAAGCTCTTCAAGTTAATGAAGCAGTCTACTCTCCACCTCCAACGGGTGACATGGTCTGGTCACACGTAATGACCGAGGCGTGCGAGTGTGAAGATCTTTAGTGCTAAATGGAAATCCCGACAGGGCATGAAGTATGCGAGCAAATGACGCAAGACAACCAATTCACACTCAATGAGTTACTGAACTCAGCAGCTCGAAGAGGGGTATCGATATACTACAATATATATATATATGAACAAGGAGTCACTGATCAAAACTGTTTGGGAATTGATTCCTTATACTGAAGTAAATGTTATCACACTCAACGACAGTTTATCATCAACGTCATGGATCCAGCCACTGGAGCTGGGCGTATTCTCTGGATATTTATTATCCAGAGTTTTAGGTGGGATCGCTGACCCTCGCCAAACTTGTTCAAACGCATATTGCAGTACATTTCGTAATTTAACGAAACCTGACTCTCTATTGCACGCAGCCATAAACGGTCGGGAAATCGAATACCTGTCTCACTTCTTATCGCAAATTGGTGAATGTTGACCCATCCGGACTCTAACAACCTTCATACGACCTCACAATAGGCCACATTCGTGCAGCATTCATGTAACATGAGAAACACTAATTGGTTGACTTCTGCCGCGCTGCCTGAGCGCAATGAGCGGGCAAGCTTGCAGTCTTATTGAAGATTGCACACTGGGCAAACACAATTTGAGTGGAGTTTAATACTTCAACCCTGCGAGCATTTTGTCGTGAATCGGAAGCGGTCTTCCATATTTTTCCATAAGACGGACACGAAAGATGCTAGTGGACACATCGGTCGCTGGTACTGCTTGGATCACTGGTGCAGCTGCTTGGATCGAGGCTCCTGCTGCTCGCACTTCAGTTGTGTAGCTGCTTTAAAGTGTGACCATTTCCGGAAAATGTTTTTGCCAGCGATACAAATATCCAGAGCTTCTCCGGGCAACGCACGGCATTAGTTGATGTTATGCAGACTTTGATCCTTCTATACTCAAGGATTCTACACAGAACGAACGGAGAGGGCAAATGGGGTGGTGGAACCACCCCATTTGCCCTCTCGCGCTATGTGCGATAGAATGTGGCAGTTAGAGATGGCCACTTTGACCCTGTGAAATGGCTGCACGCAAGCTCTGCATTCAGCAGAAGCGATAGGTTAAATGGACATCGAAGTTATGGGTGCGGAAAGGTGGGTTGGGAGCGGTCAAATGGACGGAGCCGGCTGTATTACCGATGCTATGGCTGTCATCCACAATCATTTGGAGTGGCTGGGTTTGAACCGACCGGAAGATTGAACCGGACAGGCGATCGAGATAGCTGTGAACAATTACCATCTGAAAATAGCACTTTGGCAACGTGAGCAGTTTCCTCAGAACGGTCCTGCAAAGAGAGCGGATTCACACGAAATCCGCTTCAATCGAAATGCAGCTGTTCTTGAACTACTATTACCCTGAAGTATTCACCCTCGAATTTGGTAAACAAAAATCCGTTGGAATTCGGAATGTGCTCGTGGCTGCATGAGCACTTTCCTCTGGATTGAGTCGGCGACACTGGTGGGGTGGTCCTATTTGGAACTAATGGGGTTTCGTCGTGTGAGCGCCTGGTTGGCAAAGTCATTAACTTTGTAATGCGTGACCATGCAAAGCTTGGACCACCGTGAACTTGCAGAAAGTTGTGTCAGTAAATGTTGAAGTCAGTGCGGAACTTGAGGCGAAGCCGGATATACCTGCGCAGGATTGCGGTCTTCTGGGTTTCTGTTGGTCTACGATGCTTCTTGACAAACCTTATAAGTCGAGTTCAACGTGCGACAACGATTTCGCGCAGCTCAAACCCTGTCCACGTCGGCGAAACCACGACTACGCGCACCACTTAGAGTTCGATTTTAAAGGACTGCTCCAACCCTTCCTTTTCTTACATCGACAGAACCAGCTACCTCGAAGTTGGGCGCTGAATGTCCGTCACAAACTCCTTCATGTGACCAAATGCTGCTATGTGGCATGGAATTTGCAGAGAGGCTCGCAGCTCCCCACTAGCCACGGGTTCTTCTTGGCTCTGACAGCCACATCATTTAGTAGTTTTATGCCATTGGGATCGATTCGAGCTGTTGAGTCGATACTTACAGTTGACTGTGGCAATAGCCGATGGAAAAGTTCGTTCTTCTGAGAAGAGTGGGTGAGCTTCAACTTTGGTGCGGCTGAATACGTGCCAGAGATTGCTGGGGTGGATGAAGAATGCCCAACAAACGTCGGCAAGCCTTCGAGATGGCTACACGTTTTGGTGTTGCTCAATGTCGCGGACTCGAAAAATCCAAGGTGCCCATCTTCTCCATTATGGGGCAGAGACTGGTCATTTGAGTGAACGTAGCGGCCAACGAGTCCCATTTTAACTCCGACCAGATCAAAACAAACAACTAAAAGTTCACCCACCCAGTTCTGCGTTCCGAAAAGTCACCACCCGCCTCTCTTGATCTCAGTATCCC